>JAMXDD010000002.1:23590022-23615695 GCA_024733475.1 Syzygium grande
AAATAATAAAATATAAATTCAAAAATTAAAAAAATTATTATTAAAAATTGTCCAAGTTAGCGTTGGTCATGCCAAGTAGGACGGTTGGCGTCCACAACAGTTAATTCTGGCCAAAATAGGCCGAATGGACTAAATTGAAAAACATAAAAATATTTAAGACTCAATTTAGATATTTAAAATGTTTAGGATTGAATTGACAAAGTACAATAAGTTTATGACTTTATGACAATTTTCCCAAAAAGAGTACACCAAAAATTGTAAACTTTCCTTAATTGCTTGTAACAGTCCGGATTTTGGCCCATTTTTGGGAATTATAAAACGTGTAATTAAATCGATTAAACTTATAATGGAATTTCGCCCGGGAACTGATCACTCTCGGGTTCTTATTTTTAAAATTAGAAATTTTACTAGAATCGCACTCGATCGAATTTGACCGTTATTTATACCTTGAACTTGGCAGTCGATTTCCGGGAGTTTCGGGACGAAATAAATTGGACGGTGTCGATATTATTGTGGCCAACGTCGAAATTATCAAGGATAGTGGAAAAGTGGATTTTTGAACCGGGTACGAATTTGGACTGGTAGACCACCCTCGTAGTGTGACTGGAATTAGTTTATTTCAGTCAATTGCCTTAGAATATTATTCGGGATTTTTCGGGAATTGTTAGGCATTTTTCCGAATTTAAATCGGCACCAATAAGTTGATTTTTAGTTTAGACCGTGTCCTTTGGTTCGCGCTTAATTTTAAAATTTTAAACTTCTCTCTCTTTTCTCTCTCCTCTCCCTCTCTCTGCCGACCCCCCATCGGCGTCCCCCTCTCTCTCTTCCATTTCTCTCTCTCTCTCTCTCTCTCTCTCTCTCTCTCTCTCTCTTTCCCTCCCCTTTTCCCAGCGCCATTACCCCACCCCTGGCTGATATCCCTCCCTCTGCATGCCTACACCGCCCCTTCCCATCTTGGCGGACCTGTCCTCTCTTCTCTCCTCTCTCCTCCCTTCTTTCTCTTCTTCTTCGTTCATTTCTTCTTCTTCTTCGGTTGGCTTCTGCTTCCTCGTCCCACTTTCAACGACAAATGCATCGAGCTTCGCCGACGTCGCGTCGCCGTCTACCAACACGACGCCCGTCGCCTAACACCCGGCCGCAACCCCAAGCAGCCCCTCTCTCTCTCTCCCCACCAGCAGCGGCGTAACGTTAAAACCGTCGCCCCAGCGCCCTCCGCGCTTCGACGTAGCCGTTACCCGCGCCTGGTAAATCACCGCCGCCCGTCTCGCCTCGCCCGTGGCCCGCAGAGCCACCACATCACAAGGAAATTGGCCGTCGACTCAAAATTTACTTGTTCCTGTTTCTGCTGTTTCTTCTCGTTTTCCTGAAAGGGGGGGCTTCACGAAGCCGCTGCTGCTTTTCCGCCCGCTGCTGCTGCTGGGCTACATAAGCACTTTGCTGCCTCTCTCGGCCAGCCGGGCTGGCAGCCGCTTGCCGCGCTGGGCTTCCTCCGCTGTTTCTCCCCTCTCCTGTCATTTTCCCCTTTTGTTTGGCTTGTGGAGGGGTTTTCATGGAAGGGCCGGGCGCCATCACGGGAGAGGCGCCACCGCCGCCGAGCCGCCCACCGCCACCACGCCCTGCCCTTGCCCGGCCATCCCCGCCCCTCGCTCGTTTTGGTAGGTCCTTTGCTCATTTCGGATACTTGTTCACGCCCGTCTTGTTCCGGAGGAGTACTGTTCACGCCGGTACTGTTCATCCCGAGTACTGTTCATCCAGCCATTTTAAGCGTAGGACACCCGGTGAGTACAACCCTAAACCCTAATTAGGATTATTTGCATTTTTAGACAAGTTTAGGGGTTAATTATGGTTAATTAGGGGTTAATTTAGGGGTTAAATTGTGAAATTGATTGGGGACTATGATTGTGGTCAATTTGGCGGATTAGTATGTTGAATTAATGGAGGATTAGTGGCCCGAGAGGCGCAATGAATGGGCTAGTCGGTTGGGACTAAATCGGGCCGAGTTCGGGATTGTTCGGGTTTAATATGAGGATTATAATGCGAGCCGTAATTGATTTTGTGGGGGCCAATTGGAATGATATTTGAGGATTATAATGGAGTATTTGAGAATAATTATCGGCCTAAAATTTGTGGTTTAGTGACTGGCCGCGAATGGACTGGATTGGACCTGATTTGGGCAAGGCGCGATAAATTTGAGGTTTAGCCGCGAAGTTCTGGGAAGGATTGCGCGGTGTAATTGACTGGCTAATTGAGCCTTGGTTGTGGTTAATTTGATGATGCCATGTAGCGTGTTTAGCGTGGTTAGGAGTGGGATAGCATGGCGGGCCCCTAATGCGGGAAATTCGTTGACTCGGTTGTGTGAATTTTGTGCATAAATTGCATGTTAAGTTGATGCCATGGTTGAACTGAAATTGATTGTCTGAGTGGGCATGTTGATTTGTGGATTTGAATATGCGCGGTGCAAGCTGAGCTTGTTACATTGTGATTTGCGCATGTGAATGCCCAAGTGTGAATGAATAACCATGAATGTGCATCTCACGCATCGGCACGACATGTGCATATACGGGCGTGCCCGAATGACGTGTGCGTAGTGATCACTTAAAATGCCCTGTTGCGTTTTACGCGGGGTCCAGATAATAATGAGTTGTGTGATCACCTAAGGATCTACGGGTCGTGACCCTCGGGTCGATACCGTCCTCATGCACTTTGGAGCGGGGCGATGCCCCAGACGTCCGGGGCGACCATCCTCATGCACTTTTGAAGCGAGCTCTGGTTACAAGGAGATCGATGTTGCGCCTCATGCACTTTGAAGCGTGCTAGAGACACCGGGCGGATCGGTTCTTGCGCCTCATACACTTTTGAAGCGGGCTAGGCGCACCGGCCGTGAAATATTTATGACTCGAGTCGTAATAATAATAATTTGGGCAGTGTGCGGTGTGTCGATGTGGGCGGTGGGCGGGGGTTTTGCGTGTCAAGTCCATGACATTTGCATACATGAACATGCATTGACCGGCATGCAAGAATGTGAGAATTAGTGTATAAGCATGTGATTGGCATATGTGCGATTATGAGTGCCACTTACGTACCGTGATTACTTTATATGGATATGCCTAACCTGCAGGGTCAAGTAATTTCTAGATTCGGGCCGAGGGCCTGAGTCATATACTGTTTAGACCGTGTGCTTTGGTTGTTTAATACTTGTCAGGAGGTGCATGTTAGCCTAGTTTAGATTTAGGGAATTACTCGTTGAGATTTATTCTCACGGTTGTTGTAAAACCGACTTTTCAGATCCCCGGCCTTGAGGACGACAGGCGTACTGATACATTTTTGGGAAGAGCCCCAGCTAGTCGTAGTGGCCTTGAATCGTTTTTGATTTTTGGTAGTTGGGCTGTATATGAATATTGTAAATGATTCTCAGTACTAGTACAAGTGATGATTTCTGTGGTTACCCTTGGTTATACGTTTATCTTTGTACGGGTGGTTTTAATTACTTCCGCATGTGCTTTAAATCTCTGTGTTGGGTTTGGGTCGGCGACACGTCCTGGGACGTCGCACATGAATCGACCTCTGCGAGGGATGTGGCGCACCGAGAAGTGCGGGGCGTGACATTGCTTGTCAACAAGTGCACCCATTAACAAAATCCTTAGCAATAGAAAAAGAAAGTACATTATGTCTACTAAATACTTTATACATTAGTTCTAAATGTCAATATCTGTATATTTTGGAAGATTTTCTATATTTCACATTGAATAAAACACAAATTGTATCATCCGCAAGAATTGAAATTAGCAAACCCTGAAAAATAAAAGGTTAAAACTAAAAAAAATGCAAAACTGGTACACCTATAACAAATTTAACTCAAACTAATTTTTTTGACCATCAAAATTTCAAAACTAGTATACTTGTAACAAATTTACATTTCGTTAGTTACCATTAAATTGGATTAATAAATGGTATATATATGACAATCGGAGGATAAAACTCCAAACTGATACATCCGTCAACTGTCATATGTTATCAAATGTAACAATTTAACAGTAAAATTTAATGAAAATTAAATATAGGTAAATTAATTACAGGAGTATCAGTTTGGAGTTTTTCGAGGTAGTAACCCAAAATAAACTCCTAAACAAACTCATTTTTTTCCACAGTAAAATGTTCCAGCATTCACATTTATCAGCCAACAAAGATCAAGTAAGGGTCCCATGTTATCTATGGTAAGGTCTTCATCTATTTCCTTGATCATTACGTAATGATGGATGTAGAGGCGACTAGGTCAATGTGGAAGGAAAACTTGGCTTCTTGTTCTACCGATCATACCTCGGAAAGCTGCTTTTGTCAATCACGTCGTCCTTCATTGTATTCACATATGATAAGTACTGGTAACTTAAGAGTTATGTTCAATACTTTCCGAGGGAGATGAACTTTGTAACTTTGCTTTACCGATTTTAATGACCGAGATGCTTAGGAGTCATGGTATCGATGGTCACTTTCATTCTACATTTTAAAGAATGCCTCGTCAACATTTCCAGAAGTTTCTTTCAAAAAGTCACAGATAAAGCACCACTCCATGGAAAAAGACAAAACACTACGCAAATGCAAGGAACCTGCCAACGTCAAATCAACCTAAAAAAGAAAAGCAAAGACTTGTGCAAAAGCTGATGACATGTTTATGTTTATGGGCCTAATTA
This sequence comes from Syzygium grande, assembly GCA_024733475.1. Taxonomy (NCBI): domain Eukaryota; kingdom Viridiplantae; phylum Streptophyta; class Magnoliopsida; order Myrtales; family Myrtaceae; genus Syzygium; species Syzygium grande. The sequence continues at coordinate 23,594,711 of JAMXDD010000002.1, forward strand.
AAAAAAAATAAATCTTAGATTGAGTGGCAATTTTAATTTTAATATTTTTTTAAAGTTCCGCCTTGCCATTTTTTTCGTTCAATTTCATACTTGAAATTTATTTGTTTGTTCAATTTCTTCTCTAAAATATTATATTTTGATTCTTCTCTTTAATAGCCTTCACTTTCGAGAGTCATCAAATATTCTTCAAGATAAACTTTGATGACTCTTATCTGGAATTAGTATTTTCTGACAAACTGCTCGAAAGACATCACGCTACACGAGGTAATGTGTCTATATAAAACCTAATCGTGATGAATAATAAACATATCATGTATTGATTGACCCTTTTATCCATTTATAACGTGCTAGGTCTCGTTTAGTTAAACAATTTAAAATGTTCCTTATATTTACATGACATGTTTAGATGCATTTAAAATTAATACTTACAACATATAAACACAAGTAATCATTTTTTATATGAGAACTCATATCCGAAATGGTATGTGTTGTGTAGTCCATTTAATTAACTTTTACGTTTTGGTCATAATGCTGTGACATAATTAATAGATAATTTGTGTTGGAATTAAATCCAAATTTGACCTAGCGCGCTTGAGAGAAAGAATAAGAAAGCAATTCATGAACTAAAATTGAACAAATAAACAAAGTAGGAAGACAAAATTGAATAAAAATGGTTATGTGTCATAAACAACGCGATGCTCCATCCATGTCAGCAAAGTTTGTCAATAATTTTTATGAAAAGACTACATTGAACCACTTTGTAGACAACATGAAACAAAAAAATTTCCATAAATGACATTGAACATCGGGAAAAATTTAAAGATAATTGATGTCATTACCTTAATTGACAAGAAATGCCCTCAAATATAAGAAAGGGCCAGATAGACCACCTTTTTGGCGAATGGTCTATAATAAGCGGCTCACCACAGAGATTTGGAATTCGAGAGGTCATCTGAACTTTTTCCCCTTTCAAATTGTCATGTGTCCCAATCAACTCAAATACTTTGTTACGTGTTAGAGTCAAAAGGCTTTTCTCAAAAGTAAATAATTTAGAAGTATTCCGCGAAAATATGGGTGACACTGCCAGCACAAAGTATTCTTTATACAAAAAGTCACGATATGAAAAGTCTCATCTACTCAAGGAATGAATCTGTTCACCAAAATCACAAACTGGACACGCGTCGACGCCTTATTTCATATGTGTAATGATATTTGTACATAGCCGGTGCACCGAGTAAAGAGTCCGAAATATATAATGGTGGGCCCGCCATTCACCATTAGTTCCAACGTAGCAGCGACTCGCCTCCGTCCAAAAAGACAGCATGTAAACACAAACAGGAAGACGAGAAAACAAATGACGGCGTGGTGCGCGAAACACGTGCATGGCCTACACCAGAGACCGAGGTCGAACAGGGTCTAAACGTACTTGAATTGCAAATTTAGTGATGGTGGTGGGCCTGAAGCCTTGCGCACCAAGACAATCGACATCCCCAATTCAACAAGGCGTTTTGTCTTGCTTTTGACATTTTGAAAGGGTTCGACAGCCGACCTCATCTCCTAAAATGATCTTGAACGGGTTGATAAGAGAATCTCTCAGTAGATCCTGTTGACGCACAATGAGAAGTTTCCAGAGATGACTTTTACCTCTGATTGAACCTGCAACCACGAACAGTAATCACCTCCAGCATTCATCAACTAGCACTCATCAATCAACAACCAACCATCCAACCGATCATACACAACATCAAGCTAACGCCACTAAGCACTCAATAGGGTTCTCGTACTCACCTCAAGTCCTACCGCACCTTCGTCTCAAACAACATCACAATCACAATAAACCACTCAGCAATCACAGGTGCGTATTCACAGGACATGCATAACCAACATAAGCATGCATTTAACGAAGGGCTCCCTAGCTGACTACCCCGAAGTCGTCGCTCCTTATCACTCTAGGTCTTGACCTTATCGGTATCGAGTTAGCCTTGCTCCGATACCAATTCAAACCGGGGATGTCACGCCTCGAATCCCATCGAGCTCGCGACATCCCACTAAAGGTCGAATTTGTTGCGACGTCCCAGGAACGTCGCCAACCCAACCCAAACATCAGAGCCACATGCGGAAGCGAACATAAAAACCCCGGACAGAAAGATGATGACGACGGGGTAGACCACCATAACAATCAAACAACAACATATTCATACAGCACCAAATATACAAACATTATATTACAGACATAATTAACAAACTAGAATCCGAAATCACCGTCATGACAAAACATTAGGAGTTTGGTTATCTTAACTTCACTATGGGTCAACCCGATTTACACAATCCCAAATGTACCCTAGGGAAAAACCTAAGGATCACATTTCGTTTTGCTCCTGATTCTTCGAGCTTGAGCCTCCGGACACTCACCTGCAGTTCCACCGGGCACCAAAAGCGGTTCCTCGAACTTCCAAAAAGAAGATGCAAACTTCTCGGGTTTACGGCTAGGGGTCTGAAATTTGTGGATTATATAACTATGAGACGAATCTCAATAAGTGTATAACCCCAAACCCCACGTAGGCACTCATGTACCGCCAGACTGAACACATATCTCACTCGACGATCAATCAATTTAACAATCACACACGAACCTACCTGGAGCCCATCATGCACGTTCCTGTACATTAGACCATAATACAGCCAGCACATCACAGTAAGGAATCACAGACGCGTGCGTGCCTTAATTATAAGACAGAAACCACTTGGGCACGTCGCATACCATGCCTAGCAGTTTCTACCCCATAATTAAGCATCACATCACGCGATACAAACACACTCGCACACTACTCACACCATGCTTCACTTTTTCAAACCTTGCACCTCAAGCCAATTTCCGCTCATTCTCAACTCTTCCACCACTACCGCGCCCGCGTAAAACACATCAGGCTAACGGTCTTCTAACCTCGTTAGGCATCGACACCTCGTCGGGCCGGGCATCGTCACCTTGTTAGGGACGGCATCGTCCCGCGTAAACGAACACGCCTTAGGACGGAATCCTACCTCTCACTTTCCTTAATTATCGTGCCCGCGTAAAACGCATCAGGCCAACGGTCTTCTGACCTCGTCAGACATCGACACCTCATCAGGCCAGGCATCGTCACCTCGTCAGGGACGGCATCGTCCCGCGTAAACGTACACGCCTCAGGATGGATCCTTCGCAACCAATCCTACCTTTCCGTACCTTCGTTCCACTCATACCACATCTATCACACGGTCACACACGGCCTCACTTACACACGGCCACACATACGCATGGCCAAACACACACACCTCACACACATTTCACAATTGTACGTCCTAGTCACACAAACACGCCATCTAATCACACATTTTTGGCACGCGAACTCAATGCACATTCACCCCGACATATTACCCCACTGCACAGCCACACACACGCGGCACAATACCAATCCACAATCAGCCCAAGCATAAATCAAATCAGCCCAAAATCACAAATCACACAACCACGTACACAATTCAATTCGTAGCATAATCCCATTGATTGATTACACAATTCAACCCTAATCCAGCCACAACATCGTAGTCCTACTCGAGCTTCCTAAACCTCGAATTTTCATCGCCAATTCAATCCACAACCACCAAACAATCAGCCACTCATTCAGTCCCAAAACAGCCACAAAATTGCCTAAACCGAGTCCTAAACGAGCCTAGAAATACCCGAGGTCCTAGGTATCGATTAGGGAAGTCACTTATCCTAAAAAGCGAGACAAACCAGGGCTGGAACGGTGTGGAATAGTAGCAGCGATGGCGGCGGCGGCGGAGACGTCTGGCCCGGCGACGTCTTTAACGCCCGACGGACCTTTGTATGGACATGTGCGGGCGGCGTCGGGGGCGGTTGGAGGGTCACGACGGCAGCAGCTTGGTAGATCGGGCTCCGGCGCGGCTGTTGACACCTAAATTTTGCCCAAATCATTTAGGGTTTTATCGCATAAAAATTAGGGTTTAATTTTTAACCCCTAAACCAAAAAGTATTTTCATTAAAATTGCATGGCATATAATTATTAGGTGCATTTGCATTAATAGGGCCTATTAGAATATGTTTTCCATGTTCAATTTCAAAATTTAAAAAAATTTAAAAAAATTAATTATTAAAAATTATTAATTATTTTTTTTAAAAAAAAAGAGAAGCCAGCGTTGACTCAGGTCAACGCTGGCCCACTTCCTTTCTGACCCCTACCGTGACCTGGGGAAGGCGAGAGCGCAGCAGAGAGAGAGGACAAAAGGAGGGGGGCGGTTTTGCAGAAAGAAGATGGGGAGAGCAAGAGAGCTGAACGAGAGAAAAGGGAGGGGAGAAGAGAAAGCAAAAAAAAGGAGGAAGCAGAGAACAGGGGGGAGAGACTCACGGAGACAGGGAAACAGAGGGGATAGAGATTTGAGAGAGAGAGAGTGAGAGGGCCCCCCTCCGGCGATTGTCGTTCCCCCAAGCCGCGGCCGACGATCCTTTGTCACGGTAGGTCCCGATTCCAAACGTTCACGGGTTTTGTTTCGCTTTGGATTCAACTCGGGTCGGTCTCCCGAGGATACGTTTATTTGGTGCTTGGGCTTAGTTTTAGGGTTTGTTAAGTCTTGGGCCTTTTTCCTTTTTTTTTTTTTTTTTTTAGTTTAAAATCAGAGCAACCCTTTTAGGTCTTGGGCTTTTCGTGCGTGGACCGAATCCGGAAATTGGGCTAAGTTGTTTTCTTGTCTTTTTTTTACTTTAGTGGGCTTTGGGTTTTCCTTTCTTTTTTTCTAGTGAATTAATTTTGGGCTGGGCCTTTGCCTTTTTTTTTTATTTGCCGGACCAGGTTCAACAAATGAACCCGGTCCAGTCGTGGACCCGGGCCAGCGCGCCCGGGTCAATCTCGAACCGGGTCGGATATGGAGATCCGACCCGGTCTGTTTTTAATTATTATTTTAACTTTTTTTTTAAATTTTTTTTTCTTTTTTAAAAAATTCAAAAAAAAATTCAAAAAAAAAAGTTTTCAAAATTTTTAAAAAAAAAAAAAATTTCGAAAACAAATTCAAAAAAAAATTTAAAAATTTTTTTTAAAAAAAAATTCGAAAAAAAAATAATAAAAAATTTAATTTTTTTAAAAAAAAAAATCAGAAAATTCATTTGGGTTTTGGAATTGATTTTTCTTGCCCTATTGTGCGTTTAGTGTCATATTTAATCGCACGATACTTGGTTCACACACTTTGAATTGCACACTTAATTTAGCCTCGTGCGTAGTTGATTATGCATGTATAGGTTTGGATCTTGATTGTCGTTCCCCTTTAGCTTAGTTAGGGATGGAATTTTGAGACTCCCGATTAGCGAGAACATGTTAGGTGGTGAATTGAACAAGATTAGGTACCGAAATGGCACTAATTAGTCGATTAGTGTAATCAAGTCCCCGTACCTGTTGAATCTCTGGTTCGTAGAAGTGAAGCATTTCTCCCGCGCTTCACTTGGGTGTCTAATCGACCCACCAAAAATCGATTAGTGGCGACTCCTAAATAAAATTGATTTGCATGTTAACAACTTAAATTTAAGTCGCGAATTGGTATGGGCTTGGGAGAGCTCGGGCTAGATTTAACTTAGTGATCCATTAACCAAACCCCGTAGGCCTTGGGGCCATTTCGGGGAGGTCGCGACAGCGGCGGCGGCGAGCTCCGGCGTATGGACGGCGGCCGAGAAGGAGGAAGAGGGAGAGAGAGGTTTCGGGAGAGAGGAGAGAGAGTGGTCTGGCCAGAATAAGAGAGGAGAGAGAATTTGGGTCCAACCACTCAAATATAATGGGCTTGGGTGGACATGTGTCGGCGATCCGCGATTTTTCCCAAAATACCCTTGATCCAACGGTTCTTGTTTGTCCGTATCCAATTATTGAGGGACAAAAGTGTCTAAGGTGCAATAATTGAGCTGATATTTTTTTTTTTGTAAAGGCAATTGAGCTGATATTTCATATCTGATTATTCCAAAAATATCCCAAAATTCGGAACCCAAAAATAGCCCAAGGGTAAAATGGTCAATTTTCTGGTGCCGAGTCAAAATTTCAATTTTTGGTTTTACCAACCCCAAATGGGTGTGGCCAACATAATATGGCGTCGGAATCGTGAAAATAGCTTCTTAAGCCTTCGAATATCGACTGCAAAGTCCTGGGGAATAAAATAATATTATTTTTCACTTCCGAGCCAAATTTTCAATTTTTTTGACCGTAACAACTCTAAATATGCGTGGCCACCCTAAAATGACATCAGCCGCGAAAAATATTCTCATACGGCCTCAAAATCGACATCGGTGACCAGAGGGGCAAAATCGTAATTTTTTCGGTCCCGAACCGAAATCCAATTTTTTTGCAGAAATGGGTGGCCCCAAGGTTGGCCAAGCCAAAAACGTTATCGGCCGTTCAAAATTATCACTTTCAAAATTCTCGATTCCTGGGCCCGAATTTCAAGAAATGACTAAAATCGAACAATCGCAACTTTAGCTTATCTCTGGCTAACGGGTTGCTCATTGGGATTACGCGCTCTCGACCCGTGACCGACACTAAGTCAAATCACGTTTAAGTTTACTTTTTCCAGGACGACCTCGATTGTCATATAATTGCGAGGGTCTCACTAGTTCCCTTCGGACACGATCAATCAAGTAGATCGGTCTCTGTTCGCCCAAAACATTCTCTCGTCAATTCTCATGGTCGAAAGTCGAACCAAGGTCGAGTTCTTTGGTCGTGCGAATTCAATCCCGTAATGGCCTTGCTCTTACGGTTAGCATCCCGAGAATGCGCTGTTCCAGGCGAGATCTTACTATAAGTGCATTGGCCAAAATATTCATTTCATGAATCCTGGGAAAATGATCGAAAATTTAGACTGTTACAGCTTGTGGTCGCGCGACCTTAGGCGACGGTCGCTTGAGGTTGGGCGACGGCCCTTGGCGCCTGATCTGGCTCGTCGACGGCCATAGCCCTTCGCTGGAGCCGGCGATGGGTGCTTTTAAAGAAAAAACTCCTAAAGCCCATTTGTAAATAAAAATAACCAAACATAACTTACATTTTCCCAAGTGGCTTTCAAATGATTTTTACCAAATGCCATTTATATTTCCCCAAATAACTTTCATCTAAAGGTATTTGCATTTTCTAAATGATTATTTTGAAAGTCGAATCAAACGGGTCCAAAATCCCCTGTAATCAAGTGAAATCAACTAGCTCAGTATAGCCACGTCATTCCAAACGTACTTTGTTCTTTCTCCTGCATTAATCAAGACAAGAGCTGACGGATTGTGAAATAATCATTGAAATGTCGGGGGACGATAAAAAGAAAATAAATCGTGTGAAGCCAGGATTTTTAAATATTAAAGTTTGGTCACAATTTTCATGCTCATTTTGGTTTTTTCCCCTTATTATAAAGTTTTCTCATCCGCGTATTTTCAGGGCATCCTCGAATGCAAACAACTTCTGTTGAACTGCCACTCCCCACCTTTGCTTATGCAGCATAGCTAGACAATGGCAAAATGATACAAATAGCCCTAAATTTTGGCCCAATATACAATGGGGTCCCTAAACTTTTAATTTATTTAATGTGATTCCTGAACTTTAACATAACATGCAATGTGGTCCTTGAACTTTTAATTTGTTCAATGTTGTCCCTAAATTTTTGATACATATTCAATTTGGTCTCTGAACTATATGAAAATATTCAATGTACTCCCTAAACTTGAATTAATAGAAAGACTACATTTAACATTTTTATATAGGTAAGGACAACATTAAATATTTTTATATAGTTCAGGGACTACATTGAACATGTACCAAAAGTTCAGAGACCACATTAAATATTAAGCTAAAGTTCAGAGACTACATTAAATAACTTAAAAGTTCAGGGACCGCATTACATATTGGGCCAAAGTTCAAGTACTATTTATATCATTATCCCCTAGACAATCTGATCGACAATCAAAACTTTGCGAACCAATAAATGTTTGAACTAGGTTTGATTGATGAAAGCATTTACACTCGCCTCTCATACCATTCTCCTCGGAACTAAACGCGGGTATAAAGATAAAACATCATAAAACGGGCTCAGTCTCGGTTTCAAAGATGGTATTCTGTGAACCTGGTACATACACTAAATTTGATCTAGACCATCAGATATGGTCAAATCCATGTAAGGTCCAAAATTTGGAAAATCGAATCAGATCAGCTGGCTCAATTCAGATACTATGTCGGCTGTAATGAAAGCTGGTGAAACCAGCCGAAACCAATCGGGCCGATGGTGCCATTTTGTTTAAAACCGGGTCCTTGATTTTGAAAAACCAAGAAGAGATTGAGCGGATTGAAGTTTCGAGCTCGTTCACGGATGAAAGGCAATTTGGCAATCATGCACGCATTAAGTCAATTTTTTTTTTTTTGGGGTAAAGGCATAAAGTCAGTTTATGTCTCCTTACAAAAAAAAAGTCAGTTTATGTCTCATTTTGAAAAAGCTTTTCTAAGTTAAAAGGCCATGAGACTCAAACTCGAGTCTCCTCGATACACATTAAAAGCTCATAGTAGCTGTGCTGAGCCGCATAAATACAATTTACCTGCAAATTATATATTCGCTATTATATAACTTTGACTCACCTCTATTTAGACCGGTCGGCTCTCCGATTTTGCCTCTCGTACAAATTTTAGAACATCGGTAGAATTCACACATAGGATCGTCATCTTCAGTGCTTTGGATTCATTTTAATAATTGTACCACAATAATATACTGATTTCTCCTCTATTCCACAACCATAATCGAGGCAACCCCTGACGTGATATGGGAACTCGGCTCAAACACACATCAATTTATTGAGAGAACGCGATGTTGCGACCTCTCTTTTCCGCTTGAAAGAGGAAAATACACGAGTTTAGGGGTATTGCCTGAGCCAACGGCTCTCGATTAGGGGCAGGCTCTTCTAAGCCCATATCTTGGGCGGATTTCAATTTTCTTAACAACCTAAGTATTTTCATGGAGTTGCCACTAATCATTTGGATTTAGCTAGAAACCAAATGACACCCTTTTCTACGCAACTAGAAATTCTATATGTGGAGACTTCATTACACTAATATTTTATTAACACCCTTTCGGTACCTCTAATTTGGAAAGTTGTCATCTAAATTTGTCATGCATTGTTTTTACCAATTATGATCCTAAAAGTATTAACATTGCTAAGTGATCATGCAAATGTTCTTGAGGGGTTCATTATGATCCTAAGCTAGTCCTAATCACTCTATAAAGGAAAACAACAACCAATGTATTACAAGTGCGAAAAACTACACACCCAAGTATTTGAAAGCTTCTAAATAAAAGTGTGGAAATGAAAACTTGATACTCGTCGGGTACAGAATATACATGACTATGTTAAGCACCGGGACATGATCCCCACGAGCTAAATTCAAATCTAAGTTCAATTTTATACCTAAAAGATGAATTTACTAAGACTAAACTTATAAAAGGGGCTCACCAAGACCCCTAAACTAAAAGGATATTATCCAACTGAAGCAGGCTAATTCTAACTCTAAAACTTAACAACCCAATCAAAATCTTTAATTCTAACCATTTTCTATTTTTTTTACTGTTATTTTTTTGATTTTTTTTATATTAATAATATATTTTTATTCCTAAATGGGACTCGGGCTGGGCCCTTGGGCCCAGTCCAAATATGGGTCTGGGCCAAGAACACAAAGACTATTGGGCTCTCCATATTATTAGGATGTTTCAATTAGAGACACGAATTGGGTTTAACTCATAGAATTAAGACCAATCTCTAGAAGTAAATCAAACCCAACCTTATGACAAAAAATAAAATATAATCAAACCCAACCTTAATAGACCAGATTTAGCCCAAGCCTAATAATTACAGCAAGTAGAGCCCAGAACAAACCTAATAACCAAGACGAGTTCAAGTTTATCAAGCAAAATTAAACCGAAGCTCATCAAGCCCAATGTCCATACAAAACCTAAGTTAGGTTGGCGAGATTATAAAAAAGAAGAAGCTATAAATCTCCCAATTCGATGGGAGATTGTATTTAAATGAGATAAAAAGTTTGCGTCATGAGATTAATTTCATTGTCAATAGCAATAGTTTATATTGGCAAAAAATTGCATTAAGCACCGAGTGACCGGAGACAACAAGCTCTCCCTTGTCTGTTTGAGGATAAACAAGAATGAGATTAGTCTAAAACCCGATTGGACCTTAGAAAATCTCATTCCTTTCTCGCGTAAGTTGGGTGGACACAGCTATTTTATTGGCCAGCTAGAATAGGGACCAGACGTCGTATATATTCGAACGTGCAAGAACATTCCTTCTTGTACATACCTTCTTTCTTAGCAGGATAATACTTTGAATGTTCATTCACATCACATCCGTCAGGAAATTTTCGGTTCGAGTCCTGACTGTTTCGTGTCCTCCAGCGACCCAGAGGTTTAGAAGTCGGCGGGTCGTTTGCTGCAAGTCTCGTGCCCTTGTAACTGCCACTTCAATGTCAATTTCAAGGCTTGCAACGCTTCCTATTCTCAGAGCTCCAACCTCTGCTCCTCATCGACAAGCTTTAAACATCTGGGGACTATTTCAATGAACAGAAGCCGCCGGATATTATGCTGAATATACTCCATGTCACCATTGCCCATCCTCATTCATCACTTGACTATTTCCCCGGCCGGCCACCAACTATCAATCGATCTTCCGATTCTTACGCTCATCGATTTGCAAGAAAATGAAACATGCGGGCAGGAAAATAGGATGGTAAACGGAGGGAATGACACGAACTTCACTGAGGATGATCTCTAGGTCATTTTTCCTCACCGGAAGGCCATCATTACACGAAACGCACAATGCAAAAGAGAGGAAAGATGGAGTCAGCAATGCTCTCAACATCGATGAGATATAGCAGAGATCATTCCCCTCAAGAACCACCAAAATGGCGTCTATAGAGTAAAACGCGTTCAAGATAATCCACAACCGGGAGATGAATCGGCATGGATTCAGTTCACGCGTTTCATCAAATAAGTGGTGGGTGAATCGGTTGGATCATTTATGCACGAAATTCAGGCAACGGTTCAATTACTATGACTAACGTTACTGGGAACTTGAATCATCAACCCCGCTGCAAACTCAACACATATGTAGCAGATTTTTTAGCACAACAGGCTCGAGTTTTCTTCCAAAAGTGATCGAGAGAGTAGGACGGGGGATTTTTGGCTATAAGTTCCTCGAGGTATAAAAGCTAGAGAAGGAAGACAGAGTAAGTGCGTAGCACTGCGGCCACTCTTGCTTGGAAAAGCCGAGCGGGACGCCGGGGGGTCCGCCGCGCTGGGCGGGGCGAGGCGGTGACTGGTGTGGCTTGGAACGATAGACGGAACATAAAAATAGAATAACCTAGGGTTTTTCTAGGATTTTATGTGGTTGCGTCAAGTGGTGCGATCTCGAGAGGTGTGATTCCAATCTTTCGGTGCCAAGTATGGTTCTTAAGCGGTCGATTATAAGGTTTCATTAAGCAAATTCCTCGGTAACTAATAAAGCTGGATAACCTGCCTCTGATCAGAACATAAAAATGAAATTAGTTGATTTCCAAACAAGTCCAAAAAAAAAGCTACACCTAAAGCCCAAAATAAATATTAAGAATTTCTCGGAATGTGTACAAAATGCAATATTCCATCAAAGCCAGAAATCGCTAACGTGGATGTCAATTGTTCTTCGTGGACAACTGGCGTTGATGTGGGCCATTTTTGTAACTGTTTTTGATTCTTTTCAAATTTTAAATTTCTTTTCTTCTTTTTCTATGCCGGCGAGGGTCACTGGCAACCCTTGCCGGTTGCGAAGGCCTCACTAGTAGCTGGCAAGGCCGCGAAGGCCTCGCCTAGGGCTTTCTCAGAAACACCGACAGGGGTCGAGGCGTCCCTCGCCGGAACAGCAAAAAAAGGCAAAGAAAAAAAGGAAAAGAAAAAGAAAAATGAAAAAAATTTTAAAAAATTAGGAAAAAATATATTTTGTTAAATTACAAAAATTTTCTATGTCAGCATTGGCGGTGCCACGTAAGAAAACCAGTGTTTACGTTAGTGATTTCTAGCTAGCATTAGACAGATGGACTTAATTAGCAAATTGTCAAAGGTTTATTGGCAATAGTGTAATAAGTGTAAGATTTTTTGCACAATTTTCCCCATAAAATACATATTCGTTATAATTTAATTCAAAAAATATCCAAATGACATGAAAACTGGTCCGAACGGACACAATTTATATGGAAATAATCATATTCCCCCCAAAGAATTCTCTGTCAGGCTTATATTGTAGGTATATTTATGGACTCTAGAGATTCATATATGTGATTGATATCCATACAAAAATGGACTCCTAGAGATTCATGCATCAATTTCCAGATATGTAGGATTGCTGTGATAGTGGCGCTCGAATTGCTTATATATAGGTTGAAATTCTGTGTAATTTTCAACCAATCATACCTTCAAAGCCTTAGGAGAAATGAGAAAAGAAGGTCATCAAAATGGCTTCGGGGAAGAGTTTGTTTGTTCATCAGCTTTCTTTGCCTCATCTCTCTTTGCTTCGCAGGTATTGTTTAGCTCCTGTTTCCTCTCTATCGAGTTCATTTCTGTTTCGGTTTAGACCATGCTTGAGACTGGAAAGCTGGAAAGACGCATTTATCTGTTCGGTCAATTTGAGGAAACATGATGTCCATATAATTTATATTATGTCTTATGTTGATTGATGAAATTTCTTTTTTTTTTTTGGTAACCCAGGGAACCTCCGCACGGCCGATAGCCGGGAAGTAAACCCTGGGGGCGATACGTGCTAGCCACCACACACGTGCCACCGGTTAAGTCACCCTGCGGCGCCCGGGATTCGAACACTCAACCTTTTGCGAGAGGAAGAGTGCGCGCTCCAGCAGCGCCACCCAGGGTGGGTGGTATTGATGAAATTTCTTGAACTCTGGTGCATCCCAGAAACATCAGTTGCGAGAGAGATCGACGATGATGGAGTCAGGTTTCTGGACATAGGGCCGTGTTCAAAGTTCCCGTACTGCAACAAGGCTTGCATCGAACAGTTGGGGCTTAGCACGAAAGGGTTTTGCCAGATAAATGCAGCCGGACTCAAGCGTTGTTATCGTGTAGTTTAGATAAAAGTACATGACTTTGAGCCATGTCAAAGCGTTTGTTATCATGGTATTGATTATTATGAATAAATTTTCATCTTCTGTACAACTTTTCTCAATGAATGATGGGTAGTTGGTGCAAGTTCACTCATCGCCTCTCAAATCTATCCTCCTCTATTCGTATTTCTTTACTATTTTTTTGCCCTTCAATGGATTGATGGACATTACATACTTAGCAAGCATAAGATGTGCATCTGAATTTGCTAATATGTGATCTATAGCCGTAAAAGTTAACTTTTGGGATCCTTTAAGCTCTCCTTCCCACAATACTTGAATATTCTCTTGAATGACTTAAAAAAAATGAAATTTATCTAAAGCAAAGTTTTTAGTTCGATCTTTCGATGATCAATTTCAAAATTTGAACTATAGAATGTTAAGTTGTTGTCTATTTGGACGCCAGCATGACATCAAATTATAATTGTTTGTAACTGTTAATGTGGTGGCGAAGTAGCTCAAGTTGAAATTGAAAGTTTGATGAATCAGAAAGCCTAATATTGTTTAGGCTAATCGATTTATAATAATAGGAGCTGCTTTTGCATGTGGTCCCTCCAATCTTTCCATGCTTCATGTTGGAATGACAATTCACCTTCTGGATTCTTGATCCATCCCAGCCTTAACAATCCCACGTTTGTTCACCTATCTCCATAAATGTTCCTATACATGGTTCAATGCCATTGTGTTGGACCAATATGGGCCTTGTGGTTCATAATGATAGCAGCTCCAAGGCTGCTGCCATCCCGGAAAACATTTTCCAAAAGGCTATTGCGATATGGAAGTCGTTAATAAATATTTCAAGCGTTCTTGTTAGAAAATTGACTAAGAAAATATTATAATTTTTCTTACACTAACCATTTCTGTCAATAGTGTTTTGAAAATTTGAAGTCATCCTCATATGTATGCTTGAGCAATTGTTAAAATGGCCCTTCTTATATTGCAAATGAAAGAACCACAAGTAATTGGAATAGGTCAATTATTTTATAAGGATAGAATGCCCTATGAGTACATGATCAATTAAAACTAGCTCAGTCTAGCTTTTGTCTTTTCAAGTGTACTTGCGCTTTAGCTGCCTCTTACCACTATGTGTTAAAAATCAGACTATGTCGGCCGACTCAACCAAGTATCGGCTTGCCCTTTGGTTCCATTCAGATCCTCTGCCGTTTGTGGTGAAAGCCGGTTAAGCCAGCCGAAACCATACGGCTCAGTCGTGCTGTTTCATTTAAAATTGGATCTGAAGATATTGAGTGGACCGGAGTTTTGAGCTAGTGCACGGATGGAAGGTTGGGCAATTATACAGATAAACTTCGGCTTATTTTTCATTATGAAGAAAATTAACAAAGTTAAAGCTAAGAGACTCGAACTCGAGTCTTCTCGATGCACTTTAAAAGTTCATATTTGGTTGCTGAGGCACACACTTACAATTTATGTGCATCATATTTTGTATACCAAATATTATATAACTTTAACTCTCATGATATGGCTTTTAAAACATTGGTAGGATCCACTAGGACCATCATCTCCAGTGGTTTGGATTCAGCTTAATAAGTATACAAAACTCATGTACTATCTCCTCTATGACACATCAAAACTCATGGCAAGTCCTGACACGACATGAGAACAGCACTCGAACACTAAATAATTTTATTGAGAGAAACCCGCAATCAACGCAACCCGACTTTGACTTGAAACCAACATGAATTGAACGTGGCTTCAGCCATTTTGAACGATAAATACTTTGTAATTACATTGAAACATTTTCAAAATGGTGCGACATGACACTGAGTAATCCACAGGGAAAGCCAAATTGTCAATCCACCCATTTACGCTCTACAAATATGTTGGAGCATAAGCAAAGCTGCTTGGCATATTAGGCATGACAAACATGAGCGACTTGAGAACAAACCAAACTTGAAAACTTACTTCTCGGAGCTTCCAATAGTATATCTTTAGAATGTAGATGCATTTTCAGAACAGTCTTTCATTATCTCGTTTGCAAAAGGCTTATCCTCACGAGATCTTATCAATGGATTGTGAATCTCTTAGACTAGATCGCAAGAATATGGTTGTTAGCCGAATTCCTTAGTTACAAATCAAATGTGGATAGCCTGCTTTTGATCACTATAAAAAAGTGAAATTAGTTTATTACCATACAAGAAATGAAGAATTCTGGGCATGTGTACAAAATGCAATGTATGACATTTAAATCTGATACAAACGGACGCAATTTATATGGAGATAATTCTATTCCCCCCAAAAGAATTCTCCGTCTGGCTTTTAATGTAGATACGTTTTGCCATAAAATGGACTCCTAGAGATTCACGCATCAATTTCCATATATGTAGGGTTGCTGTTACAATGGCGCAGTCATCAACCTTTGTTTTAGCTCCTGGAAACTCCTTTCGCACTTATCCGTCCATTCAAATCTCGTTTCTTTCTTTAGTAATCACGTCAACGGCGTCGCTAATGTCAAAAATCTCTCAACGAAGCGTCTGTAATAACCAGCTAGACCCAAGAAGCTCCGAACCTTGGTCACTATTGTTGGCCTTGGCCAATTCGTGACAGCCTCAATCTTTATCGGGTCCACTGCAATTCCTTCCCCAGATATCACATGTCCTAAGAACGCCACTCGATGAAGCTAGAATTCGCACTTACTGAATTTAGCGTAGAGTGTATGTTCCCTCAAGGTTCGTAGAACCTTTTCCAAATGTACCTCATGCTCGTCGGAACTCTTCGAATACACCAGAATATCGTCTATGAATACGATCACAAACTGATCCAAAAATTCCTTGAATACCTGATTCATTAAATCCATAAAGGCTGCAGGGGCATTCCTAAGTCCAAACAGCATTACTGTAAACTCATAGTTCCCATACCTTGTCCTAAATGCCGATTTCGACACGTCCTCCTTCTTGATCCTCAATTGATGATAGCCAGTTCTCAAGTCGATCTTAGAAAATACTGACACCCCTTGTAACTGATCAAACAGGTCATCAATCCTTAGCAACGAGTACTTGTTTTAATGGTCACTTAGTTCAATTTTCTGTAGTCAATGCACAATCTCAATGATCCAATTTTCTCACGAACAACACTGGTGCTCCCCATGGAGACGTACGTGGGCGGATAAAGCCCTTATCCAACAACTCTTGCATTTGAACCTTTAATTTCTTCAACTCTGACAGTGACTTCTTATAAGGTGCTTTCGAGATCGGTTCTGTCCCTAGGGCTAACTCAATCACGAACTCCACTTCTCTATCAGGTGGTAGTCCCGGCGATTCCTAGAGAAAGACATCAGGGAAATTGCACATCGCGGCTATATCTTCTAGACTTGGTTCTCTAGCCGTTGAGTCAACTACGGACGCCAGAAATCCTTGGCACCCTTCATCTAACAGCTTTGTCACTTCAAGTGATGAAATCCAAGGAATCAAGGTTCCTCCTCGATTTCCCACAAACCCGAATTTAGGATGTCCAACCGGATTAAATTGGATCACCCTGCTACTACAGTCCATAACAACTCTTTGTTTGACTAGCCAGTTCATCTCAATAATCACGTCAAAGTCATGCATGGTTAAAACTAGACCCGTTAAATGGGTGGGTCGGGTCGGGTTTGGGTCGGGTCATAAATGGTCCGATCTAAATTGACCCATTAACCCGTTTATGACCCATTTATTCATAGTGTAAATATCCCGACCCATACCCAACCCATACCCGATCCGACCCATATTGCTAAAACACTTTTATATTTAACCTAATTTAGGAATACTTGTTTCTTATGATTTTTTTTTTAAATTATACTGCTAAAATATTTTATGCAATACAAAGCTAGTGAAAAATTTTATAATTTTTTTTAAAATTGAGGTTCTGTTTGTTTTACGAAAAATGTGACATTTTTAGAAAACATTTTCCATAAAGTCATTATCCAATAAAATAAAAAAAATTAATATTTTTTTTATTTTTAAAATCGAATTTTTAATTATTTTTTATTTTATTTTTTTTATTTTTTTTTCCTTTATGGCGCCGACCAACCACGGGCAGGGCCTCGCCCGGCCAATTTCTTTTTCCTTTATTCGAGGTCGGCCCAGCCTCGTTCTCGCCGATTTGGCGAGGCCGGCCTCGCCGGCCCGGGCGAGGCTCGAGCCCTCGCCCGACCTGGCGAAGGCCGAGCTCGCCGCCTCGGGCAAGCCGACCACGGGATCCGGCGAGTGACGAGGCCAAATAAGCCTGCTCGCCGATCCGGCGGTGAAGCCGGCCCGCCCGGCCTCGGCGAGGCTCAAGCCTCGCCGACTGGCGGACTCGAGCCCCCTCCGCCGAGCTCGACCTCGCCCGGTCCGGGAAATGCCGGCCGAGGTCAGCAGCTCGACCAGAGATCGGCGAACTCGAGCCGCCCGAGGCCGGCGAGCTCGTCGCCCGGCCCCATGAGGTCGTTCACGCCGGTGGCCCGGTCGTTGTGGCCAACCACCGGCCGGAAAAAAAAAAAGAAAAAGAAAGAAGAGAAAAGAAAAAATAAAAAAAAAAAGAAAAAGATAAAAATTAAAAAAATTAAATTTCGATTTTTTAAAAATATTTTTGTAAAAAGGGAGAGAGAGTGTGTATGGGTCTAGTATGTGGGTTGGACATGGGTTCCAAACTCAACCCATTTAGACCCATTTATCTTTAAGCTTTAAAATTTAGAACCCATTTAAGTTTGACTCTTTAAAATTAAAGTGACCCATTAAATGGGTCATATATGAGTTTATGACCCATTTTGACACCTCTAGTTAAAACCGCCAAATCTATCCTCTCTTCTTTATCGTTAATCACTATCTTACAATAAGGGCATCCAAATGCAATCAGCACTTTATCATTCAACGACATAGTCATACACAGCATAACTTCAAGTAGCTTTGGCTCAATCCCAGATAAGTTAATGAACTGCTCAGATATAAATGAATGCGACACCCCTGGATCAAACAAGGCATATGTAGCATGATCACAGAGAGAGATCGTAACCTTGACCACGCCAGACGCATCCTTAGCTTCCCTTCTTGCTATTTCATATACTCGCCCTTGGGCCGGGGGTCTATTCTGATTGGTCTACTGAATGGCTCCAAATTGATTTTCATTTCGGGGTGGCGGTGGCAGTAGTACAGGCGACCTAGCCTGCCTATTGTTAGGGCGGCAGTTTTTCATTTGATGGCCCCTTCCGCCACATATAAAACATGCTTCGCCCCTATTTGGGCAAGGTCCATTCCTGTGTTTTCCTCTACATAGCCTACGCGGGGCATTTTAGTAATGGTTTGGCTTCCCAATATTCCTCCGAACGGGAGGGACAAAGCGACTATTTCCTGTCATGGGTCTTTTCCCAAATTGACGGTTGTCCCTAGCTAGGGTATACCGCGAACCAGAAGCGGCAGCTCGATCCGATTGATCTCGCTCAATTGCCTGAGCTCTTTTATAAATCTCATTATATCCCCTCAAGTTCAATGAGATCATCTGATTACGAAGGTTCGGCTTTAGCCCATCCCAGAACCTCCTAGCTTTGTCCACAGGGTCCTCCACCATCCTGGGGGCAAATTTGGATAGCCTTGCAAACTCGGCTTCATACTGATCTACCGACCTCTAACCTTGGCGAAGTCTCATGAATTCAGCTAAAAATAGTCCAATTCGGGATAGTACCAGCAGGGAACACTTGACCCCTGGTGGCTCTCCACCAATCGCTTGCATTTTCCTGAAGCTGGTAGACTGCTGGGGTTACTTTCTCCTCTTTAGTGCATCCTAGCACCTCAAAAGCTTTCTCTAGCTCTTCTACCCATCTTGGTCCAGCCTCAAAATTGCTTCTCCCATCAAACCTCGATAGTTTCAACCTCAGAAACTATTCGACTAGCTTGGACATTGGCCTGATCGCATTTACTCGCACTGGACCAGGATTTTCACCAATCACATTATTCCCCTTACCTCTATTATTCCCAATAATCTCGCTGGCAGTTGCAGCGGCGACAGTAGCACTTCTTTCCCCCGTCTGTCTACCCTATAATAATCCTACTTCCTCAAGCGCCCTTCAGATTTCATCCATCCTGGGATCCTCCATAACTCTAGTTTGCGGGGCTACACGACCTCGACTTTTACCTCGACCTTAGCTGCTCATCTTACCGGTTCTCACAGATGCTCACCTGCTATAATTCCATGCAGGATTTAGAAACCTAGACCAACTATGCCAGTCTAAAGCCCTAGGCAGTGAATCACAATAATAATTCACTAAGTAGGCAGCCAATCACATATAGCACTCAACCTCAGTCAACCGAGTTCGTGCACTTACCTCAAGTTCTGACGCACCTACACCTCACACATTATTGCATAAAATCACTTAGCAAATCACAATTACACAGTCTGGGGTATGCATGACACACAAGTCTCCCTATCTAGCTACCCCAAAGTCATCGCTCCTTATCACTCCAGGTTTCGATCAACTTGGATCGAGCTGACCTTGCTCTGATACCAAATCAATGGGAATGTCACACCCCGAACTCCAACGGGCTCGCGACACCCCTTCGATGGCCGTATTGAGCGCGACGTCCCAGGACGCATCGTCGACCCAAACGAAACACCCAACGATAAAGGCAAGCAGAAGCAAAATAGAAACAACCCAAACAATAAATAATGACAACAGAATAACATAGTCACAAATCAACAAACGCACTTCATAAAACTGATAGTCACTTACAACATTCAATCTAGGCTATTAACTTCAAACCACATTTATCAAAAGGGGTTGGTGGTTGGGTAGCCTACTTCCCTATACAAAAAGGGGGCATACAAAAGATGAAATGAAGCATCAAATGCCCAAGGTCACTCCCGGTCTCTGAACCGCACGTGACAACTATCCGTCACTCCAAACCTAAAAATATTTAACAAAGGGAGATGAGATAAATCTCAATAAGTAGACAACCTAAACCCCACATAGGCCAATGCGTGTACCCAGACGAGTCTAACATGCAATCTACCAACCCACACAATCGAGTCAACACAATAAACTTACCTCGCTTGGAACTACGTGCCAAATCCTGCATAATAGTTAAATCACTATAATGCATTAAAATTACACGAACATATCAAAATAATACAGGCACCGTACTCATGTACATTCACCCAATTCAATCAAGCACATTTTGCATGCGTGTCCAACCACTTTCCACGACCTGTATCAACACGCCTCAAACCAGCCCTCCGATCAATTCGGGCTCTGTGCCTCACTGGACATTTCACATTTTCTCACGACCCGCGTAAATACATCTCAGGTCAGCCTTCCGATCAATCCGGGCTCTGTTGCCTCATTAGACATTTCACACTTTCTCACGACCCGCGTAAACATGTCTCAAGTCAGCCCTCCGATTAATCTGGGCTCGGTCTTACATAATCACGCCTCAAGACATTTCTCTTTTTCCCATGACCCGCGTAAACACACCTCAAGTTTAACTTTCCTTTCACAGACCACCGTCAACACGTCTCAAGTCCATTCTCACATGCACACAAGCCACACAATTCAATCAATTTCCAATGACCGCCGTCAACACGTCCCAGGTCTAACTTTCCTTTTTACGGACCATCGTTAACACGTCTCAAGTCCGTTCTCATATGCACATAACCACACAATTCAATCACGGGTTTATTGCACTAGCCCACCAATCCAACATCCAAGTCGGCCACATCAAACGTCAATTTCATCTACAAATGCTACGACAATCCGATCATCACATCCACATAAATCAACCATAATTTAAGCCCCACAATCATCACAATTAATCTA
>JAMXDD010000002.1:23615795-23692800 GCA_024733475.1 Syzygium grande
GCTATTCAATAGTTGCGATTCGAATTAAAAAATGATCTAACGGCCACGAAAATCTTAATTAATAATTAGGAAAAAGGCCAAAAGAAATCAAATAAAACACACTACGAGAGAGGTCTACTAGTCCAAATTCGCATCCGGTTAAAATTTACTTTTCACATAACCCGAGCAATATCGAGGTTGGCCACAATAATATCGACACTGTCCAATTAAATTCATCCCGGAACTCCGAGAAATTTGACACTAAAGTTTGGGCTCTAAATAACGACAAAATTCGATCAAGTGCGATTCTAGCGAAATCTCTAATTTAAAAAGAAATAACCCAAGAGTGATTAGTTCCGGGCGAGATTTTGTTATAAGCGCACTGACGAAATACACGTTTTATAATTCTAAAAAATGGGTCAAAATTCGAAATGTCACAGGAGCCCTCACACAGGCGAGGCAAGGCCGACCCACACCGAGGCTTGCCCTTGCCTAGGTGAGACAAGGCCGACCCTCGACCCGCCCTCTCCTAGGTAAGGGTTAGCTGGGCCTTGCCTGTGGCTAGCGACAGCGGCCTCGTCCGGGTGAGGCCAGGCGGCTGGTCGTGGCCAGTGACCGGAGGTAGAAGAAGAAGAAAGAGAAGGAAAAAAATCAGAAAAAATTTAAAAAATCCAAGTGTACATGCTAAACTACATCGTTTTGATGTGTATATATTGACTATACATGCTGAATAAACCTCTGGCAAGCCACATCAACTTCAGAAATTGATAAAAAAAATGCCACGTTGGGTTTTCGATCAAACTAATCGAAGTTGGCACTTCAGTGATTGTTTTTAAAAAATTTTGACATTGAAGTGATCTAAAAAGAACTTTTGGCACTAAAATGAGCGTTATGCACAAGTTTTGGCACTTCTGCTATTCTTCTCCCATCAAAGGCTCTATTATTGTTAAAGGAAAGCGAGGTTGAGAAGTTTTTTCATCCGAGAGATGCCTTCCTGTTGAATTCTATTCCGTGATCACTTTAAATAGGCTAGGAAATGAATGGAATATTCACGTATTAATTTTAAAAACTTTCGGAATGGCATAAAAACTTAGCCAAACTGTGATGCCTCAACCTCGGGGTCATATAAAAGTGACGTCCAGTTCATTATTATCTTTATTTACACACACGCGGAAGCATTTCTCGGGACAATCACATTCAAAACAACAGCGGAATTAAGACAAACAGTATCATGAGCAAACCTTATGTTTATAAGACACGCAAACATATTTTACAAGCCAACTTAGTCGACTTTAGCCATTTACACAATAACAACAAACATTATGGCTTTGGTGCCCTAAGCCCACTACTGCTTCTCGCTCCTCGCTTTCCCCGAACTCCAACATGGCTCAAGCTCCCCCTGTCGCTGCCGTCCGTGCGACCATCCTATGGACCTGAGGGTGGGAAAAACGGGGGATGAGTCGGGGAGACTCAGCAAGTGAAAACACTAATATCAAGCGATGATATATTGATCGCCGTTAACATAAGTCGGCCCTTACCGCACCCCGCATCGATGGCAGATCAATAGCAAAGTTCAAATAAGAGAACATCACGCATGGCCACACCATGCACACTTTACCAACCAAGGCTCGGTTCTATCTCAAAACAACATCAAACATGAAACATGATCAAATCGAGAAAATGAACCAACTACGACCAACCAAACGACCGAGAAACGGTCTAAGCAAACCACGTCACAATGCATCTCAACATCTTTTCCCTGTATTAGGGAATTCACTTACTCAACGGCAAACAAAACTAGAGAACGGGGTTCGAGACAGGTGAGCTCAGGAAATTTCGGGCTTTCTCCTTGCTTCCTTCTTGCTTGGTCGACCAAGAGGAGGCCTACCAAGGCCAAACCGTGGCTCTTGGATGGGAACAAGTAGGAACACGGGCCAGTTCGGGGTTGGTTCGGGCGTGAGCTTCTTAGCCAAAATGAGAAAACAAGAACAAGGGAAGAAGAAGAAGATGTTGGCGTGAGATTGGATGTAACATTCCCGGATTTTTACCCATTTTTGGGATTTATAAAACGCGCGATTTGTCAGTGTCCTTATAGTAGAATCTCGCCCGAGAACTGATCACTCTCGGTTATTATTTTAAACTAGAAATTCTGCTAGAATCGCATTCGATCGAATATGGTCGTTATTTAGACCCCGAACTTGGCAGTCGATTTCCGGGAGTTTCAGGACGAATTAAATTGGATGGTGTCGATATTATTGTGGCCAGCATCTAGATTATCAGGAATAGTGAGAAAGTTGATTTTTGGACCGGGGTGCGGATTTGGACTAGTAGACCTCCCTTGTAGTATGTCTTGGGGTTATTATATCTTGGTCATTTGCCCTAGAATACTATTTGGGGATTTTTAGAGGATCGTTAGACATCTTCCGAATTTAAATCAGGATTGTCACGCCGATTTTTGGTTTAAACCGTGTCCCTTGAATCGCGCTTATAAAATATTAATCAGTTTTTTCCTTTTTTTTTCTTCCCTCTTTCTCTCTCCTCTCTCTCTCTGTCGAGATGTCCCCTCCGCGCGCGTCTCTCTCTCCTCCTTCTCTCTCTCTCTCTCTCTCTCTCTCTCTCTCTCTCTCTCTCCCCTCCCCCTCTGCCCCGCGCGTTCCCCATGCACGTGTCACGTCTCCTTCCCGTTCTGCCATGCAGACCAACCCCCACGCCCACTCCTTCTTCTCTCTCCTCTCTCCTCTTTCTTTCTCTTCTCCTTCTCTTCTTCTTCCTCTCTTCTTCTTCTTCCTTCCTTGCGTCCATCATACTGCTCCTTCGTTTACCCCATTGACACCCTCCTCCATCCAGACCGTCGCCACGCCCTCGTCGCCCGGCTTGACCCTTGCGCCCGCCCGACCAGCCGTTGTCCCAACCACTCCCTTCCTCTCCCTCGGCGCGTGCAGCAAGCCTTAAATCGTTGCCTTCCACGCTGGGCGTCGCCCGACCCGGCCTTGGCCCAGGCCCGCCCGCCCGCCGTCGTCTGTATACCAAATCGCCCAGAGTGCTGTCGGCCGCCGTCTCCTCCCCATTGCCCCATCCTTATTCTTTGCTCTCTTTGTTTTCTCCCCCCTCCATGAACCAGCACATGCCCTGGTAATCGGCCATGGCGCTGGCTGGTTCCGGCCCTGCCTTGACCCGTCCAAGGAACCCCTCCTCTCTCCTCTCGGCCCCGTGAGCCCTCTCTCTCCCTCTCCCTCTCTGTTTTGGCCGAGAGAGGCCTCTCGCCGGAGGAGCTCCGGCGCCGGCGTCACTGTTCCGGCGCGGACCCGCCGCCTCGCCCAGCCGTCCAACCGTCTCATTTTCCTTTCTCTCTCTAACCGTGCCTCTCTCTCTCTCTAGGCCGTGGAATCGTCTAACCATCGCCTAGGTTCGCGCCGTTCGCCGGAAACCGCCGCCGGCGTTACTGTTCCGGCGAGGGCCAGCCGCTGTCCAGCGGCTTTCGACGCGAGTTCGACTCGGTTTGAAGCTTAAGATACCGGTGAGTTTGACCCTAAACCCTAATTAGGATTATTTGCATTTTTAGACAAGTTTAGGGGTTAATTAGGGTATTTTAGGGGTTAAATTGTAAAAGTGATTAGGGATGATAATTGTGGTCGATTTGGTGGATTAGTATGATTAAGTAATGGAGGATTAGTGGCCCGAGTGGCGCGATAAGTGGGCTGGACAGTTTGGATTAAATTGGCCCGAGTTCGGAAATGTTCGGGCTTAATATGTGGGTTATAGTGCGCGCCGTATTTTGATTTCGTGATGGTCAATTAGAATGATATTTGAGGAGTATAATTGAGCATTTTGATGACAATTATTGGCCTAGAATTTGTGGTATAGTGCCTAGCCACAATAGATTTGATTTAGGCGAGGCGCGATTGATTGGGACTCAGTAGTGCAATTGGCGTAATTGATGGATAGACTGAGTTAGCGATGGAATGGTCTCTAATTGGGAGTGATTTGGCAATGTTGTGACATGTCTAGTGTGGCTAAGAATGGAGTGAGCTTGGCGGGCCTTAATTGCACGGTATTATGTGGAACGGCTTATGTGACTGATATGTGTGAACGGTGTACCGTGCTCGAGTGCTCGAATTGACTTCCATGATTGCACTAATTTGTGATTGGGTGGTTTATATGCATAAGTTACGTGTCGAATTTGTGCCATGACTGTGCTGGGTGATTTGGTTGATTGGGTTCGTGATTTATTGAACTGAATGCTCATTGTGAAATTGTGAGTGCCCAAATGTGATTATTGCAGTCATGGATGTGCATCATGAGCATTGACACGGCACGTGCATTTACAAGTGTGCCCGAGTGACATGTGCATTGTGATCACCTAAAATGCCCTGATGCGTATTACGCGGGGTTCAGATAAAAATTAGTGCTTGTAAATGTGTGATCACAATAAACCCTGATGCGTGTTACGCGGGGTAGTGAACCCGTCCTGAGGCGTGTTACGCGGGACGATGCTCGGTTTACCGGAAGATGACCAATCTGATGTGTTTTACGTGGGTAATGTGTCATGAGCCTGATGCGTTTTACGCGGGCCAGAGATCGATCTCGAAGTGAAAGACCTGATGCGTTTTACGCGGGTCGGACCTGATGCGTTTAACGCGGGTCGGAAGAGAACTTGAGAAATGGCTGAGTGCTAGTGTGCAAGTGTGTGATAATGCATTGATGAGGCATGAGCATGAGTGCGAGCACTAGCATATGCATAACATCCGATGTGACATAGAAATGCGTGTGTATATGTTGTGATTAAATTCTGTCGCGTTGCTACTATTATTGATTTAATGCCTAACCTGCAGGGTCAAGTAAGTTCTAGATTCGGGCCGAGGGCCTGAGTCATTTACAGTTTAGACTGTATGCTGTTTGTTTAGTTCTTGTCACGAGGTGCATGTTAGCCTAGTTTAGGTTTAGGGAATTACTCGCTAAGATTTATTCTCACGGTTGTTGAAAACCGACTTTTCAGATCCCCGACCTTGAGGATGACAGGCGTACCGATGCATTTTTGGGAAGAGCCCCCAGTTAGTTGTAGTGCCTGAACCCCAAGCCACTTACCCCTTTTTGTCAGTAGTGGCCTTGAATCGCTTTTGATTTTTGTTGGTGTTCGGGTTGTACTTGGATATTGTAAATGATTTCTAATACCAGTACAAGTGTGGATTTCTGTGGTTATCCTTGATTATGCATTTATGTACGGGTGCTTTTAATTACTTCCGCATGTGCTTTAATTCTCTGTGTTGGGTGTTGGGTCGGCGACGCGTCCTGGGACGTCGCACATGAATTGATCTCTACGAGGGATGTGGCGCATCAAGAAGTGCGGGGCGTGACATTGGAAGATGGCGTGAGAGAGGAGGAGAGGGGGGGACTTCACGTGAGGATTCTTGCTTCCTTATAGACAAATAGGCTTGGAGAAGAAGCCAAGTATTAATGTGCACAGTAGTCAAAAGTCATGATGGCTTGTATTTAATGCCATTAATGGCTATTAATGGACTAAAATGATGAAAAAGCCAACTTTGGCCCTCTCTTTCTCTCTCCCTCCCTCACGGCTTCTCTTTCTCTCTCTCCCTCTCTCACGGCTTCTCTTTCTCTCTCTCCCTATTTATAGAGAGACGAAACTTGGGGCCAAAGCTTGGATGAGATAAGCGCACGTCTCATCGGGGAGCATGAGGTGAGCGCACGTGTCATCGGGGCAATGAGGTAAGTGATGACTTCATTAGGTCATGATGACGGTGCCTCCAAAGTCCAACTTCCATTAATGCGAGTAATGATGAAGGGCCTTAAAGTCCAAGCATTAATTACAAGCAACAATGAAGATGATAGACAAATAGGCTTGGAGAAGAAGCCAAGTATTAATGTGCACGATAGTCAAAAGTCATTACGGCTTGTATTTAATGCCATTAACGGCTATTAATGGACTAAAATGATGAAAAAGCCAACTTTGGTCCTCTCTTTCTCTCTCCCTCCGTCACGGCTTCTCTTTTTCTCTCTCCCTCTCTCACGGCTTCTCTTTCTCTCTCTCCCAAATTATAGAGAGACAAAACTTGGGGCCAAAGCTTGGAAGAGATAAGCGCACGTGTCATCGGGGAGCATAAGGTAAGCGCACGTGTCATCGGGGCAATGAGGTAAGCGATGACTTCATTAGGTCATGATGACGGTGCCTCCAAAGTCCAACTTCCATTAATGCGAGTAATGATGAAGGGCCTTAAAGTCCAAGCATTAATTACAAGCAATAATGAAGATGATAAGGTTTGACTTAGTCAAACTTCTAGGATTTTCTACCAATTTCCAGACCGTGAGGATTAGAGGATGGCGTGAGAGAGGAGGAGAGGGGGGGGACTTCACGTGAGGATTCTTGCTTCTTTATAGACAAATAGGCTTCGAGAAGAAGCCAAGTATTAATGTGCACAGCAGTCAAAAGTCATGATGGCTTGTATTTATTGTCATTAATGGCTATTAATGGACTAAAATGATGAAAAAGCCAACTTTGGTCCTCTCTTTCTCTCTCCCTCCCTCACGACTTCTCTTTCTCTCTCTCCCTCTCTCACGGCTTCTCTTTCTCTCTCTCCCTATTTATAGAGAGACAAAACTTGGGGCCAAAACTTGGATGAGGTAAAGCCTTGTGTCATCGGGGAGCATGAGGTAAGCGCCACGTGTCATCGGGGCAATGAGGTGGCGATGACTTCATTAGGTCATGATGGCCAGTGCCTCCAAAGTCTAACTTCCATTAATGCGAGTAATGATGAAGGGCCTTAAAGTCCAAGCATTAATTACAAGCAATAATGAAGATGATAAGGTTTGACTTAGTCAAACTTCTAGGATTTTCTACCAATTTCCAGACCGTGAGGATTGGAGGATGGCGTGAGAGAGGAGGAGAGGGGGGGACTTCACGTGAGGATTCTTGCTTCCTTATAGACAAATTGGCTTGGAGAAGAAGCCAAGTATTAATGTGCACAGCAGTCAAAAGTCATGATGGCTTGTATTTAATGCCATTAATGGCTATTAATGGACTAAAATGATTAAAAAGCCAACTTTGGTCCTCTCTTTCTCTCTCCCTCCCTCACGGCTTCTCTTTCTCTCTCTCCCTCTCTCACGGCTTCTCTTTCTCTCTCTCCCTATTTATAGAAAGACAAAACTTGGGGCCAAAGCTTGGATGAGGTAAGCGCACGTGTCATCGGGGAGCATGAGGTAAGCGCACGTGTCATCGGGGCAATGAGATAAGCGATGACTTCATTAGATCATGATGACGGTGCCTCCAAAGTCCAACTTCCATTAATGCGAGTAATGATGAAGGGCCTTAAAGTCCAAGCATTAATTACAAGCAATAATGAAGATGATAAGGTTTGACTTAGTCAAACTTCTAGGATTTTCTATCAATTTCCAGACCATGAGGATTGGAGGATGGCGTGAGAGAGGAGGAGAGGGGGGGGACTTCACGTGAGGATTCTTGCTTCCTTATAGACGAATGGGCTTGGAGAAGAAGCCAAGTAATGTGCACAATAGTCAAAAGTCATGATGGCTTGTATTTAATGCCATTAATGGCTATTAATGGACTAAAATGATGAAAAAGCCAACTTTGGTCCTCTCTTTCTCTCTCCCTCCCTCACGGCTTCTCTTTCTCTCTCTCCCTCTCTCACGGCTTCTCTTTCTCTCTCTCCCTATTTATAGAGAGACAAAACTTGGGGTTAAAACTTGGATGAGGTGAGAGCACGTGTCATCGGGGAGCATGAGGTAAGCGCACGTGTCATCGGGGCAATGAGGTGAGCGATGACTTCATTAGGTCATGATGACGGTGCCTCCAAAGTCTAACTTCCATTAATGCGAGTCATGATGAAGGGTCTTAAAGTCTAAGCATCAGTTACAAGTAATAATGAAGAGGATAATGTTTGACTTAGTCAAACTTCTGGGATTTTCTACCAATTTCCAGATCGTGTACTCTCTCGAGTCTTCTAGATTTACTGAATTCTCATGTAAATGACTCGGGCCAATCGGGTCACATAAAATATACCAATTGGCACAAAAATCACAACCCATGCCATACTTAATGACAAGATTTTCTGAAGGTTTTTCGCGATAAACACGCATAATAATTCCATCCAACCCGAGGTTCGGCACGGAAATGTCCTCAAATATCACCAAAAGACCTCAAGTCGAGATTTCAATGTTTTTCAAATAACAATTGATAAATCTTTGAAATCTAACAAGACCGAACAGTTTGCACTGTTCACGAAATTGGACTTGAAAATATAGTAAATGGACTCCGAAAATTCTCAAATTCGGATATATCATAAACAAGCCCTTAATAAACATTTTTAATGGAGAACACAAAATCTAATTCTCTCTGTAAACACCATTTTCAGTCACTCAAAAACAAACTAAAAACAGTTCGCTGGAACAGAATATTTGCTTCTCAAAATAAGCTCTGTCCAGAATCCAAATCATCTCCGAAAATTTTCAAATTTACACACGTTATAGAAAAGGAAGTTCTCAATAACTTTAGTGAAGGAAACTTTTCTGAAATCGGCCCAGAAAAACTTGTAGAAAATCATGACGGTGTAAACATCACCGAAATACCCATTCTGGGCAGTTTCACATAGTCCGAAAATCAGGCCATCGTATCACTCATCTCAACTCCAAAAATTCTGAAATTAAATCATGTAAAACGTCAAAATGTTTGGAACAATTTTCCAGGAGAAAGCGTTTGGAAATTCGGATCACAAAAGTCTCCCCAAAAATAACAAAATGAAAGGGTGCAAATGATCCGAAAACTAGGTTTTCCAAAACAAGAGAAAACTATTTAGTTCTGATTGGAAAACCGCTAAACTTAAACCATAGCCATTTTCCAGAGACTGAAATTGAGGAAATTACGATTTACCTGCGGCTTCCCGGGCCCAAAAATCGGGATGTGATACAAACGGATGCAATTTATTTTATTATTATTATTTGCTCATATGATGCAATTTATTTAAATAATTATATGGGTTCCAAGAATTCTCTGTTAGGAAATTGTAGATACATCTTGCCATAAAAAATGGAATCGAGAGATTTGGTGATTAATATCAGTACAAAAATGGACATTGGAGATTCATGCATCAGTTTCCATATATGTAGGATTGCTGTTATAATGGCGCTCGCATTGCTTATATATAGGTTGGGATACTGTGTAGTTTTCCACAACCAATCCTACCATCAAAACATAAAAGAGGAGTAAGAAAAGGAGATCATCAAAATGGCTTCAGGAAGAGTTTGTTTGTTCATCGGTGTTCTTTGCCTGATCGCTCTTTGCTTCGCAGGTATTGTTTAGCTTATGTTTTGTCTCTTTCGAGTTCGTTTCTGTTTCAATTTAGATCACGCTTGAGACTGGAAAGCTGGAGGACGCATTCATCTGTTCGATCAAATTAAGAAAACACCATGTCCATATAATTTATATTATGTATTACGTCGTTTAATGAAATTTCTTGAATTATGGTGCATCTCAGAAACATCATTCGCGGGTTGGATAGTGGACATAGGTTCGTGTTTAATCTTCCCGAACTGCGACGAGGGTTGCATCAAGAAATTCGGTGCACAGGTGACAGGGGTTTGCAAGGAAATAGTAAAAGGGAATTTTCGTTGTCTTTGCACATTTCCATAATTTTGAGCCATGTCAAACTGTTTGTTATCATGGCTTTGAATAAAACTCCGTCTTCCGTACAACTTTTCTCAATGAATGATGGGTATTTGGTGATGGTTCAGTAATCTCCTCTCATGTCTACCCTCCTCTGTTTATGATTCTTATATTTTTCCTTCAATAGATTTGATGGACATTACACACTTTTTTGGTCGGATGGCCATTGCGTACTTTGCAAGCTTAAGATGTGTACTTGAATTTGCTAATGTGCGATCTATAGTTGTAAAAGTTAAGTTTTGGGATCCTATAATCTTTCCTTCCTACAATTCTTGACTATTCTCATGATTGACCTCAGGAAAAATGAAATTTATTAAAGGCAATGTTTTTTTTTGGTAAGATATTAAAGGCAATGTTTTTAGTTCGATCTTTCGAAAATCGGTTCCAAAATTTCTTATGGAGGTGGTATTAACAATTTACATTAAAAGCTCTTGGTTGTGGCGCTTCTCCTCCATGGTACAATTTATTGCATGGCTATCGGGAATCCTGAATACCGAGACATTGAGTTCATGCGTGACCCTAAGTAGTAAACTTTGTAAGGTTGTGATTGAGCGATATAATAGCTTCAGTAACAATATTGCACGACAATGCTTGAGCATTCCTGCAATACGCAACAAATGTCGATATTCTTGTAGAGGCTATCAATTTTGAACGAACTCTTGTTGTAATGTATCTGTTTTTAATTAGCAAATTTCGAAATCATGGATAAACTTTGATTTTCAGAGTTTCGACTGTGCTAATATGTAACAAAGAAGAAATGAATCAGACACCAGAATAGGCAGCGCCATTCTGTGGGTATGACTCAAAAATTTTTCTAGCCACATACGATATGGAAAAACCAAGTTCCTGTTATAACTCGAGTCTCCTTGTCACAATTGTACCATATTATAAGGCCTAAATGTTAATCACAATCTAATTGCCTAACTCTTCTGAGCAAATGTAATTGCTCATACCTGTGCCATTCTGTTATTCCCCTACTAGAAAAAATAAGCCGGAATCCTGGTAATGAAGATATATCGATATTCATACAGCTATAAAGTGTACCCACACGATTTATATGGTAAAATCTAAACAGAATTGATGGGTTTTCTCTGTGAATGATGGGCCGCCCATGATGGGCTAAGCCAGCCCATGAAAGAAAATAACTGCACTTGGCAGTTATTGTCTGGACAAAAAAATGTGAGAACACACGTAAGAGTGTGTGGGTTGTTGCATTCTTCATAATCAGAACTCATTCTCACTAAAGGACAAAGAAGAAGACTTTGTTTTTTGTACAATCCAAGGATTGTTCTCTCTCTCGAGGCTGCGATAAGTGCATTTAATTTGTGGCAAAAAGGTATGTTCGTTTACGTAATATACTTCGAACGATCAGTGATTCAAGTATAGAATGGGCACGTTTTTCCGTAATTTTTGTATTATGTTTAGGAATTTGTTTCCTTCATTTGTATCAAAGCGTGTGTTCTTGTTTCCTGATCGTTTAATATGTTTATAGCAAGGAGTATTGGCGGGAATTCGTGAAACGGTGTCGAGGAATGCTTGGGTACGAAAAACTGACACCCGACCGCACTATTCGAGGTCGTTTCTCGATTTTCGTGCGTTAAAATTATTTTTTTGAAAGTATATGGTGGTAGTGCTCGTCGAGACGAGCTAAACGACGGGTGGCACGCCGCCGGGGAGGCCGCACGTGCCACGCGTGCGCATATGGGCATGGCTGACGTCAGCCACGCAACTGTTCATGACCCGACCCGCGGCCCGACCCGCCCGTGACCCAACCCGCGACCCGTGACCCGACCCAGTGACCCGTTGACCTGACCTGGTCATTCGTTGGTCATTCGTTGACCGTTGAACACCGTTGACCGGCATAACCAAAAATTTTTTTTTTTGAGGGGGCAGAATGTGTTTCTTGCAATATAGTATCATGATTTAAAAAGTAGTCATTTGATTTTTTCTGCATTTGTTGCAAGAAAAATGGTACGAAGGTATAGAACCCCTATTATGGCTAGGACGCTTAAACAAAAGGAAAGACTTGCAACGTTGAGAGCCGAGTTAGATGGTTATCGATGGGAAAATGGTGATTTGGCTAATCACGTGGTTAAGGTCAATATGATGATACAGGACAACATTTGGAATGGTTACTGTATGCTGAATTTTGAGAAGATGAATGTTCTGATCAACACTCTTCCATCTGAATGGAAAAAGGTGTTGCATCACCTATGGGAGGTCAATGTGGTTCCAGCCTACAAAAAACTTGCAGTGGATTTTGTGAGAGAACATTTTAGGATTGAGGCAACAAAAACTTCGACCCTAGGGATTAATACTACTTGGCGTAGAATAAATGCACCATGGAGAAAGCCTAAGGGGTACCCGACAATCTTTTCTTAGTTGCCAAAGAAGGAGATTGATTTTTCTAAGGAATTTTATGACTCTTTCCCTGTGTATAGGAAATTGATAGACAGTTGATTTTATATTATTTTAGTTCGGTTTTAAGATATCCTAGGTGGATATTTCTGTTCATGTTGGTGTTCATGTTTCTTTTCTATGTTAGTTTCGTTTCTTAATGTAAATAGTACTTAGTGAATGAATGTTGATGGATATTTATTATTGTGAATAGTTTATGGTACTATTTTATTATGATATCTGTCTTATTAGAATAAGGTGATTGAGTGGGAGTTCTAAAAGTTTTAGTAACTTTAAAGAACGTAATTTTACCTTAATGATTATATTAACGATAATTTTCACATTAGGATTTTTAGATGATGATTGGGAACATAGTGAACTTTCAAATCTAAAAAACTATGTGAAATTACTCATTAATATATTCAGTTTGTGTAAAATTGATGCATAAATAAGTGGCATTAATAATTCGTGCTTGTCTGTCTGATATGTTCAGATTCAATGGCTTCAGCAACTAAGAACATAGTAGCTGAGTTGAACAAAGGAGAGAAATTGAACGGCGAAGAATTATGAAATATGGAACATGAAAATCCAATATGTGCTAGAAGAACAAGAAGCACTAGAAGCTCTTAACCAACTTATGGAAGAACCTGAGGATGGGAACACTGCACAACATAAGAGAGATAGAGATGCATTTGCTGTATGGAAAAGGAAGAACTCGATTGCTTGCATCACGTTGCTGAGTAGCATGGAGAATGATATCAAGCGTTTTGAGAATGCCAAGGAGATGTGGGAAGCATTAGCAGCGAGATTTGGTCATACATCGGTGACCAAGTTGAGACAGCTCACTATAAGGTTTGACTCGTATAAGAAATCTCATGGTCAGTCCATGAAACAACACCTGAGAAAGATGTTGAACATGATTGTTGAGCTGAAAGATGCTGGACACATTTTGACTGATGAACAGCAAGTGCAAGCAGTGATCCGTTCCTTGCCTCAAAGCTGGGAGCACATGAAGGTGCACCTGACCCATAATGAGAATATTAAGACCTTTGAAGATGCCATGCGCCATCTTGAGTTAGAAGAGGATCGCCTCTTGGCGGGGAAACCAGAAACCGACATCTATTATGCTGGTTCTAGCTCACATGGGGCTTCGAGCTCCAAGCGCAAGCGCGTCGAAAGGTTCACGAGGTGGAAAGGCAAGGGAGCAAGTTCTTTAGGTAAGAAACCAAAATTTAATCAACATGACAAAGGAAAACGTTCTTTTGTTAAAAAGATGTCGAGGGTGAAATACTACAATTGTAACAAGAAGGGCCACTTCGCTCGCGATTGCGGCGAGTCAAAGAAGGTAAACTCCCCTTGCATTCATGAGAGCCTTGTCTATGTGTCAAGTTCTGTATTTTTAACTGAGTCTAATCCTTTGTGGATTGTAGATTCGGGAGCAACATACCATGTAGCGAAGGACAGAGATGCCTTCGTGGAGTTCTGACGGGTTCCGACCGGAACGAAATAGATCTATGTAGGGAATAACTCTAAAGTGGAAGTTAAAGGAATTGGCACCTGTCAGTTGATGATGCATGGTGGACGCGCATTGTTCCTACATGACATATTATATGCTTCGGAGATTCGTCGGAATTTAGTGTCTGTGTTAGTGTTGATTAAACTTGGTTTTAATTTAAACTTTCA
The DNA here is from genome assembly GCA_024733475.1 of Syzygium grande. Lineage (NCBI taxonomy): Eukaryota > Viridiplantae > Streptophyta > Magnoliopsida > Myrtales > Myrtaceae > Syzygium > Syzygium grande. Next base: position 23,629,546 of record JAMXDD010000002.1, read on the forward strand.
TATCAGTGGTGTTGATTTGTATCTGAATACGAATTATTATGATTGTGGATACTTTCTGAATGGTTTCATTGTACTAGATGTTGACTGTGGTGATGTTAATGTTTGTTATTCCCTATTTACATCTTCCAACTCTTATGAAAATGATGTGAATGTGTGGCATGCTAGACTTGGTCATATTGGCCAACAACGAATACAAAGATTAGCTAAAGAGGGCTTATTAGGCAATATTGAAAAAGTTGATTTGCCTATTTGCGAGCATTGCCTGGCCGGAAAACAACAAGAAAACCATTCGGAAAGGATACAAGAGCTGAGTTTCCTTTGCAACTAATCCATTCAAACATTTGTGGTCCAATGAATGTAAGAGCAAGGCATGGGGCTGTGTATTTCATCACATTCATAGATGATTGTACTCGATTTGGATATGTCTATTTGATTTCTCATAAATCTGAGGCATTGAGTTGCTTCAAGAAATTTATGAACTTAGTAGAAAATCAATTAGATAAGAAAATAAAAACTTTCAGATCCGATCGAGGTCGAGAATATTTATCTGATGAGTTCAGAAATTTATGTGATGAAAAAGGAATAGAAAGACAGTTGTCTATTTCATATACTCCTCAACAAAATGGTGTTGTCGAGAGGAGAAACAGAACCCTATTGAAAATGGTTAGGTCTATGATGGCACAAGCTAACCTATTTATCACCTTTTGGGATGATGTTTTGTTAACTGCTGTCTATGTACTTAACCGTGTGCCTTCTAAATCAGTTACTTTCACTTCGTATGAGTTATGGACAAGTAGAAAAACCCGATTTAAGTTTTCTTAAACCTTGGGGTTGTGTTGCTTATACTTACGAGTCCTCTCATAAATATGAAAAACTGGGTCTCAAAGGCAAGAAGAGTATTTTCATAAGATACTCAGAGCACTCAAAAGGGTATGTGTTTATAGGTGAACAAGAAAGTGGGAGTATAACTGAATTTGAATCACAAGATGTCATATTCTTAGAGAATGAGTTTCCTACTAAGGGCAAAATAGGTGAAGACTACTCACCATTTGAAACTTTGGATCTTGATAATGAAATTGATGAGGTTCGTCCAAATGGAAGTAATGTGAGAAGTGAGGAATTAAATTCGACTCAATCTCAATTGCAATCATTTGATGAGACGATACCGTCATTATCTAATCCAAGTGGGAGCATAATGGAGAATGATGTGCCACGTGTACAATCTCCCGTACGGCGAACAAGTCGCAAAAGTGTTCCCCGACGACGTTTTGACATTGAAGGGGAAACTTTCATTGTCGCTCCACAAGATGAAGATGAGCCAAGGAATGTAAATGAGGCTCTAAGTTGCCCTAATAAGGAAAAATGGATAGATGCAATGGAAGAAGAAATGGAGTCAATGAAGTCAAATCATGTTTAGGAACTGGTTGATCTTCCAAAAGGACGCAAAGCTATTGAGAATAAATGGGTTCTTAAAATAAAGCGAAAAGCTGATGGCTCAATAGAAAGATATAAAGCTCGCCTCGTGGCGAAAGGGTATAATCAACATGAAAAGAATTGATTATGAGGAAACTTTTTCTTCTATAGTGAGATTTACCTCAATTCGCTTTATTCTGGCAATAGTGGCAAGTATGGATCTTGAATTACATCAAATGGATGTAAAGACTGCTTTCTAAATGGAGAATTAGAAGAAGAAATTTACATGGATCAACCAGTTGGCTTCATTGTAAAAGGCCAAGAACAAAAAGTATGTCGACTTTTGAGATCGATATATGGCCTTAAGCAGTCTTCAAGACAATGGTATACGCGTTTTCATAATGCCATAGTGGCCTATGATTTTACAATGATTGATGAAGATCATTGTGTATATATCAAAAGATCCAAAGATCAATTTGTGATCTTATCATTATATGTTGATGTCATACTGATTGCCGGAAGTAATAAGGAGTTGGTTAATACTATTAAAAGTTGATTATCATCCAATTTTGAAATAAAAGATATGGGTGAAGCTGCATATATTCTTGAAGTTAAGATTTCTAGAGATCGTTCCAAGAGATTATTGTCTCTCTCCCAAGAGACTTATATCAACAAAGTTCTTGAACGATTTTGTATGCATGACTGTAAACCCATGGATACTCCTATTGTAAAAGGTGAAGGATTGAGCTGTAGGTTGTGTCCTAAGACTCCACAAGAGAAGGAACAAATGAAACATGTTCCTTATCCTAGTGCTGTTGGGAGTTTAATGTACGCTATGATGTGTACAAGACCTGACATATGTTTTGCAGTTGGAATGGTGAGTAGATACCAATCCAATCCAAGTCAAGCATATTGGGAAGCCGTCAAAAGAATCATGAGGTATCTAAAGGGTACTGCTGATTATTCTTTGAGTTATCAAGGAAAGAATCTGCGACTTGAAGGCTACTCAGATGCTGACTGGGGAGGAGATTTAGACGAAAGGAAATCTACCTTTAGATTTGCATTCTTACTGAATAATCTTGGAGCAGTAAAAATCAGACATGTATAGCATTATCCACCATGGAAGCCGAGTTCGTAGCATTGTCAGCAGCAGTACAAGAGGGAGTTTGGCTTAAGAGATTTTTGGATCATTTAGGTGTTGTTGAGCATGCTGCAAGCTCATTGTTAGTTAATTGTGATAGCCAAGCAGCGATAGCATACACTAAAGATCCGAAATATCATGGCAAGACCAAACACATAGATACCAAGTACAATTTTGTTAAAGATATGGTAGAACGAAAAGATGTGAACTTGCAGTACATATCTACGCATAGTATGATAGCAGATCCTATGACAAAGCCAATTCCTAGAGATGTTTTCATTGGTTATATAAAATATCTAAGACTGCGTAGATGCTGATGTACTGAAAATTGTAATTTCCCTGAATGTTCACATTTAAATGAAATTGTTATATCATTGTTAATGCCTATGATATTTTTATTTATGCATATTAATACTTAGTGTATTATGTCGAAAAAGTATGTCGGATAGATAAGATTGACCTACTCACACGGATAATCGCCTTTATTTACTGTGTGATAAATAGAGATGAGACAATTTTTAAGCTTATTATCTAGGTGATAATCGAGAGCTCAAGCTTAAAATATAAATGTTGCCTTAGCTAAGTGCTAAGATGAGGACATAACATTTACTATGTCCGAAAGTAAAATAACCCACATATTTTTCTTTATCTGTCTTTGATGCCATATGTGAGTTCTAATGGATTCTTTAGAGGAGTAGATACGTGAACTCAAGTTTAGACATTGGGTATGTCTGAACTATCATATGTACAGTATTAAATGTAAAGACATATGCTCCACGGGAAAGGAGTTAATACCGTAATACATATTTCATACTATGTATGCATAAGACGACCGATAAGAGTGGCAAAAGTTTTTGATCTCAACTTTATGCCGTGTGAGACTCTTGAGGATATGAGTTCCTCATTTAGTGCCCTCAAAACTCTAACTTATTCTCAAAGTTTCTATTCAGTGTTCGTTATCTTAGGATGTTGCCAATGGTTATGAATGATTCGATCTAATGGGGCATTTCTAGAAAAGCGAGTTGGACTGAAATAGAGAGGTTTAAGGAAAGAGGAAGATCAATTTATTATGATGTCACATTCTATTTTTGTATTCACAGGTCGACCAATTATAATTTTAAGTAAATCATAGTTGTGAATACAATATATGAGACACTAAAAGAGATCAAAAGAAATATAAATGTGACTGATTGATCTAGGGTACTGCATACTATATCTACTCGGAAAATGTTGTACCCAATTTTGAGCTGCTATGTATTCCTAACAGATGCATTGCAACGAGCTCTCGAAGTATGCTGGTCGCACGGATTATTTGCTAGTATGAATATTGCAAAAAAGAGAAAGTTAATGTTTAGCCCACCATATGCAAGTGGGAGATGATGGGTTTTCTTTGTGAATGATGGGCCGCCCATGATGGGCTAAGCCAACTCATGAAAGAAAATAACTGCACTTGGCAGTTTTTGTCTGGACAAAAAAATGTGAGAACACACGTAAGAGTGTGTGGGTTGTTGCATTCTTCATAATCAGAAACTCATTCTCACTAAAGGACAAAGAAGAAGAGACTTTGTTCAACAATCCAAGGATTGTTCTCTCTCTCGAGGCTGCGATAAGTGCATTTAATCTGTGGCAAAAGAGGTATGTTCATTTACGTAATATACTTCGAACGACCGGTGATTCAAGTATAGAATGGGCACGTTTTTCCGCAATTTTTGTATTATGTTTAAGAATTTATTTCCTTCAAGAATTGATCTGAACAATAGCCTCAAAATCTTGGCTACATGGACCTCGATCAACAGAACCACTGTCACTCGCAAACCACGATGGCGTTATCTTGCTATTAGATTGGTCAACTTTGCTGGTAGATTGATTTGAGTTAAGAACACAAGGTGCCAATTTGTACTTCTTACTTGGGAAGAAGAATGAAGGTCTTTGAGGAACTGGGATGCTAATAGACTCGCCGTTTAACGTGAGAATAACTGCATCCATGGTAGGTCGGTCTTCCATGTTGTCTTGCACACACAGCAGGCCAATGTGCATGCATCTGGTCACTTCGTTCATGGGGTAAGCACTACTTAAAGCCGGTTCCACCACTTCCGACAGCGTTCTGTTAGTCCAGTGCTTCCAAACCTAAAAAATTAGTTATATCAGTTAATTTTGTTCAAATTACTGTTTTACTCCTATTAAAAGTGATGTTTGCCAAAAAAAAAAGGTACTGTATTAAGATACTCACGTAGCCTAGCAGGCCCTCATCAGAGTCCAGCGCGAAGAATTGGCTATTCTTTTTGCCAGTTATAATCTCTAGCATTAACACACCATAGCTGAAGACGTCAGATTTTACCGAGAAGTGTCCAAACATCAGATACTCAGGAGACATGTAGCCACTGCATGGAGAACAAACACAGAAATGAGAGGACAACCTAGGAAGTTTCACTATGGATATAAACTACTCGAAACAAATTAGGTCGAGTCAGCCTTTTTTGCTTGTCAAGAAAATGCCCCAAGTTCAATGCTAATGGCACCCTGTTCGCGTCCAACAAGTCAGAATACATATGTTGAACTTACTATGTCCCTACGATTCTATTCGTACTTGCTTGAGTCTGATCAGTACCAAAGATCCAGGCTATACCAAAATCTGAGATTTTTGGGTTCATGTCAGCATCTAGCAGAATGTTGCTGGCTTTGAGATCATAGTGAATAATTCGAAGCCTAGAATCTTCATGAAGGTATAGCAGTCCACGTGCCACCCCTAATATTACCTTGTAACGTGTTGACCAACCCAGCTGTCCACTGAGCTCCGGATCTACACATCAATAAAAAAATAACCTGTAAGTTGCATCAACTCTTACTTGCGTAATGCTCATGCCCAGATCATCACATAGAGTTGTTTTTGTCAACTTTGGATCAGTGTTCCATTGTCACATGATTCGTTTCTTTTCACATCTAACTTCTTTACTAATGTTTGATTTTTGAAGTTGTATGAAGAAATGAAATGATGGAGATATCTAGGCAGAATAATAACAGGATGTGGTTTCTATTCCGTTGTCCTGCTATCACTAATATCTCTGTTTTGTCTTCATTTAGCCCGAATTATATTTGCTTCTCATTCTCTGAGTGAAGTATATAATTTAGACTGCAATGCTGGCGTATTAAGTTGGTGAAAACGAGATAAAAGAGAGGCAAACCAAATAACAAGCGAGCGAGGCTCCTGTTGGGCACGTTTTCATAGACTAGTATTGTTTCATCTCTTTCCATGGAGAATCCCAGTAGCTTCGCTAGGTTTCTGTGCTGAAGCTTGGCTGCTGGTTCAACCTCAGTTTTGAATTCCGTAACTCCTTGTCCAGAGCTCCTAGATAGCCTCTTTGCTGCAATTTCTTGACCACCGGGTAGTGTACCCTGATAACAGAACAGACATACAAATTTAAAATCTTCCCAAAGCAGACGCATCTTATTGTATTACGAGTTTTTACTAACATGAGATTAAAAGGGCAATGAAATAGGAGAACCAGTTGCATAATATCGGTGTTTTTCCTACTTCACTAATGTGGATGAGAAAGATGGTGTGGAGCTTCTAGAGGCTTCACTGTAAACCACAATATTATACTGCATTATTATCATATATGAAAATTGGCAAGTATCTGTTGAGATTTAAGGCGTAACACTCAAAAGTGAAAGCCTCGATCATCGATAACTATCGTCGGCAACTCTCGAAGGTGAACGACTTTAATTGGTAACTCTCAAGGAAAAACACTCGAGGAGAGGAGAGGAATAAACTATTTTATTATGACTCGATTCACCTGATAAATACTTCAACTAGACTTGCCTTTATATAGGCATAACAAATGACCCTTGATATGACTCATAACTGACCATACATGTATATGATATTAACTAGATATCGAAACACGAAAGGTTAAGACCAAATACAAACAATCACATTAACTAGTCATTGAAATACGAAAGGTCAAGACTAATCACGAAAAGATATAGAGAGATAAGGCGGTGATATCTTCAATACTCCCCCCTCACCGACTACTCTCTCTAAGGATAGTTCTTGCGACCATACCAAGCTGAGCTCAAAACTCTTCAAACTTTGCAACTCCAAGACCTTTGGTGAAGATATCAGCAACTTGATCACCTGTCTTGGTGTACTCCATCTTGATCTCGCCCTCCAACACTTTCTCTCACAGAAGTGATAGTGGACTTCCACATGCTTAGTCCTAGCATGAAAAACTAGATTTTCTGCTAAGCTTATAGCGAATAGATTATCACAATACAATGTTGTAGAATAATCTATCGACTGATGAAGATCATCCAATAATTGCACTAGCCATGTGCTTTCCTAAGTTGCCATTGGTGCTGCTCTGTATTCAGCTTCTGTTGTAGACAAAGGCACAGTTGGCTGTCTTTTACTGCATCAGGATACTACTTCTGATCCAAGATGAAATGAGTATCCAGTAGTTGATTGCCATGTGTGTTGATCTCCAGCATAGTCGGCATCACAATGACCGACCAACTCACCCGATGATTCTTTTTATACAAAAGCCCAAAATCAAAAGTCTTCTTTACATACCTCAAGATACGTTTGGCTGCATCCAAGTGAGGCTTCCTTGGCTTCTCCATGAATCGACTCACTACTCCCACTGCAAAAGCGATGTCAGGCCAAGTTATGGTAATGTAGATTAGACTACCTACCGGTTGCCTATACATAGACGAATCTTCTAGCTCTTGACCTTCTTCGGCACATAGTTTTGCATTCCCATCCAATGGAGTAGATATAGGTTTGCAATTGAGCATCCCAAATTTTTCCAAGAGATCTCGTGCATACTTTTGTTGACATAGGAATAATTCTTCTTTTGTCCTATCAACCTCGAGCCCTAGAAAGTGTTTCAGCTCTCCAAGCTCCGTCATTTGGAACGGCATAGAGAGGTTGGCTCTAATTTGACATATCTCATCTTCATCATTTCCAATAATAATGAGATCATCCACATAAATCAGCACAGTTGCAACCTTTCCATCTTCTGCCTTCACAAACAGGCTCGAGTCTGTTGGAGTTACATTATAACCGCTCTTCAACAAGAATTCTGCAATCTTTCCATACCACGCTCCCGGGGCTTGCTTTAAGCCATACAACGCTTTCTTTAGCTTGCAGACATATTCTGGATAAGTTTTGCTATTGAAACCATCTGGCTGCTCCATGTATATTTCTTGCTCAAGTTCTCCATGCAGGAAAGCATTCTTCACATCCATCTGCCACACATTCCACGACTTGCTTGCGCAAGTGCTAATAGAACTCGAACTGTGGTAACCTTTGCTATCGGGCTAAAGGTCTCTTCATAATCAACCCCATGTTTTTGCGAAAAACCTCGAACCACTAGATGTGCTTTATACCTTTTAATCGACTCGTTTGGTCGAGTTTTAAGTTTATAAACCCATTTGCAGGAAATAGGACGTACCTTTTCAGCTTTCGGTACCAAATCCCACGTCTCATTCTTCTTTAGTGCAAGGATTTCTTCTTCCATGGCCTTCCTCCATTCTATACCCTTCGAGGCTTCTTCATATGTCGAAGGCTCAACCATGCCAACATCTACAATCAATGCCGCTTTGGCATACTTGGGGTTTAGCTTCCTTTGCCTCATCGATCTCCGGAGTTGAGGCTCCTCCTCTTCAAGTTCTTCGACCTGACTTGGTCGAAGTTCTTCTATCGACTTTGGGAGCTCATCAAATGAACTTGTCGATCCTGGTGACTGTGTGTCAACATCTTTTTCAACAGGCTGATTCTCATCGAATTCTTTCAGCCTTTCTTCGACCTCTTCGTCGAAATGTTGTGAATTTGGCAATTCAATAGCTTGAGGTGACCACCAAGACGACAATTCATCGAACACCACATTCCTTGAAGTATAACATCTCCCTGTTGTAGGGTCGCAGCACTTCCACCCCTTTCGTTGATCATCATATCCCACGAATATGCAACGAACCACCTTCTTGTCGAATTTGCTGCGAAGATGATTAGGCACAAATGCATAACATATGCACCCAAAAACTCTAAAGTGACTTACCACAGGCTTACGATTCCATAGCTTCTCGTATGGTGACATAAAACCGAACCTTGCTTGTGGCAGCCTGTTAATCACGTGAGCCGTTGTCTTCATACATTTGGCCCAAACCTTGGTGGAACATTCTTTGCGTGCAACATGCTCCTGCATGTCTCAGATAGATGCCGATTCTTTCTTTCGGCAACACCATTCTGCTGCGGCGTATACGGACAAGTATACTGTCGACGTATCTTGCACTCTTGCAAATATTTCGTGAACTCGTAGGAAGTGTATTCTCCCCCGTTATCGGTGCGTAGGCAACGGATTTTTCTGCCTACTTCACTTTCAACCTTCTCCTTAAACACCTTAAATTTAATAAATGTCTCGGATTTTTCCCTCATGAAAACAACCCAGACATACCTGGAGAAGTCATCGATGAAAGTGATCATATACTTGAATCCGCTAACAGATGGCTGATTTACCGGACCAAACACATCCGAGTGAACGAGCTCGAGAGGCATCTGAGTTTTGAATGATGATTCCTCATATGGAAGTTGATGTGCCTTCCCATACTGGCACTAGACACAAATCACATCTTCTTGCACTTCCAACTGGGGAAGACCCCTCAGCATGTTCTTCTGCATCATCACCTTCAACTTGTGATAGCTTACATGCCCAAGCCACGCATGCCATAAATCAGGTGTATCATTCCTTCGGGTTTTGTTTACATATGCCGTTTGAGCAGACATCATGTAAACGGACTCCAGCCGACGTCCCTCCATGATTGATCAACAAGTGGGCTTCACACTTCGGTACACTTTAACATGTCGTGGACCGAACACCACATAATTACCCGAGTCTATGAGCTGGGACACAGACAATAAATTTTTCTTCATTCCCGGCACATGATACACACATTTCAATTCAACTAGTTGTGAATGGAATTGAGGAGTTATCATCATCTTGTCGATATGAGTAATCGGCAGCCTCGAGTCGTCTGCAGTAATAACAACACGTCCTCCGGTATATTCATGCATGTTCGACAGCTTGCCTTGATCTCCAGTCATATGACTCGAACACCCTGAATCAACAATCCAATCGAAATAATAATTAATCGACTTTTCACTTACAGAGATTAATGCCATCGCATCGTTTGACTTGATTGTGGAAGAGGCAGGGAGCTCGTTTGATACCACCATTGCAACAGACGTTTGGAAATCCCATTCCTTATCATCATCGAAATCATTCTTCTTCGATGACGCTGCGACATTTCCTTTAACTTTTTTTGCTTGACAATCTTTGGCAAAGTGGCTCTCCTTGCCGCAGACGTAACATCGTCCACTACATCTTTTGCCATCACCCCGCCAGGCTCCCCTTGGTCGAAGACTCGTCTTTCCTGAACGCTTTTGCCATTCTTCACGAGCTTGTTGCTTTTGCCATTCGACATAGCTTTTCCTCGACTTGCCATCTTTATTATCAGCACCGGTTCGTCTCTGACCCTTGAACCTCTCTTATCACTGAAGAGGGCACTTTCTTCTCTCTTAATCGAAACCTTAGACATTTGACTATCTAAAGTCTCTTGGTTAGCCAGAATACTCTCCAGATCAATCAACGTTGGTTGAATTGCCCATCCACGAATAGCCGTAATAATACCATTATACTCCGGCTTTAACCCGTGAATAATAATTCTTCTCATTCTTGTTTCTAAGATGGCATTAGTGGGATCCAACTTTGAAATTTCGTCACAAATAGACTTAACTTTGGAGAAATACTGACTCACCATCATATTTTGTTGTGACATCAACAGCAGCTCGTTCTCCAGCCTTTGTAGCTTGGCATCATTCGACCTTGCGAATAGCGCTGCCAAGTTATCCCATGCCTCTTTTGGAGTCCTCGCGCTCTTTATGTGCTGCATTAATTCGTCTTCAACAGTCACAGAAAGAGCATAAAGAGCTTTACCTGCTTTGATGTTCCATCTCCTTAACTCGCCATCGTTCGTGGGTGGTGTGGTGTTGCCCCCGCCAACGATATCCCACAAATCTTGTCCCAGCAAGTAAAATTGCATGCGGGAACTCCAATTATTATAATTAGAGTTGTTGAGCTTCTCGACCCAGTTCATCGAACTTGAAATATCCGCCATCAAACTTGGATATAATGCCTGGCACTACACCAATTTAGCTTGGTCCCAGACCAATGAATCACAGTCCTTGTCTTTGCAATGACAGAATTTCGGCATTCTCCGGTCCCTGACCAGTTGCTCACGTACAATGGTCCTCCGCTCCTGAGCTCTGATACCACTTGTTGAGATTTAAGACATAACACTCAAAAGTGAAAGCCTTGATTGTCGATAACTATCGTCGGCAACTCTCGAAGGTGAACGACTTTAATTGGTAACTCTCAAGGAAAAACACTCGAGGAGAGGAGAGGAATAAACTATTTTATTATGACTTGATTCACCTTGCAAATATTTCAACTAGACTTACCTTTATATAGGCATAATACTTGACTCTTGATATGACTCATAAATGACCATACATGTATATAATATTAATTAGATATCGAAACGCGAAAGGTCAAGACCAAATACAAACAATCACATTAACTAATCATTGAAATACGAAAGGTCAAGACTAATCACGAAAAGATATAGAGGGATAAGATGGTGATATCTTCAATAGTATCAGCTTCTTGATAACTCAAAGGTGAATGATCTGATTAAAAAATTTCATTACCTTGTAAACCGGGCCAAATCCACCTTCCCCTAACTTCTTGTCGTCTGAGAAATTATTTGTGGCGGCTTCTATTGTTTGCAGATGAAACTGCAGGGATTGGAGTTCAGAAATTTGCCTCCTAACTGGCAGTTAAATAGTGCAGATATCTTCAGACTCTAGTGAAATGGTATCTATTAAATCGTATGCATGCAATAGCATTGTTTCGTCAAGTTACCAATCGAATCTTCTTCGATATGACTTTCACCGTTCCTTCTTAGAACTCTTCTTCTTCTTCTTCCTCTTAAAAGATGCCACACTATTTTGTAAAATAGTAGCGTTAATCCTATGGTTGCGGTGAGGATTGCAGCAAATATTATCATTAAAGGTGCAGGTGCATTTGTAATCGGAGTGCATTTTTATAATCATGGGTTTGGTGCCTGCTAGTTAGATAGTTTTATTGATAGACATGATGGTTTGGTGCCTACTAGTCAGAAAAATTTCATCTTCCAGCACATACATTAAGAACGAACCACGTAAATTCCTGTGTTCCGTCTTTGCTTTCCGCATCAGTTTCCAACAATACATAAGAGCGAGTTATTGCCAACTCGATTCGAAAGCTGTTTTAGACAGTTAAATTGACTGTAATTAACTAAAACGAGCTGTGAGTAATCTAATATGTAGAGGCTTTAATTGTAGTCCAATCGAAAAAATAAAAATCTGTTGCTGCCTTAATAATATCTCCAAAAAGCAGACAAGACAAAATCTTTTGTAATCTTAGAAAAGTAACAGATATGGTGAACTTTTGAAAATCAACTATAAGGCTCTACCTTACCTTTTGAGCTTCTCCGCAATCTGTGTTTTTTTTTCTCCGGAGTATACTTGTTGTCGCGATAGCCATACTTCCTAGGAGGATGCTGAGCAGCCTTTCTTGCTGCATGAACCATCGTCCTGTTCAGTAGCTTCATGAATTCATCCAGCTTTTCTATGTTCTCTTCATTATATCCGTCCAACCAAGTTTTTGCCTCCATGGTCGAGGAAAAATTCGCGTCGGAGTAACCCAACATGCACTGATGGTACCACAGGACGGAGAATTTGGTCATGTGGCACACACGGGTTATCTAGAGGCTGGCGTTCTTGACGCATGCTTCGCACTCTTTCTTTGAGACATCATCTTTGCACATAAAGCCGCCATAGATGGCCTCGCTCGAGCTCGCTTTGCTCGAATTGAAGAAGAACCCTTTATCGCCAGACGCATCAGAGACGAGATCATGGAGAACATGGTTGAGGTTGGTGTGGTAGGTGCTATTGGGAGTGAAGGTGCTTGAGTTGGAGCCGTAATGTCTGCTCGTGGTGAGGGTGGATGCAGCAGCTTTGATGGTGAAATGGCTGAGCATGAAAGGAAGTAGAAAAAGAGACATCGGCATCTCTCTCTCCCTTTCTCTTGTTGTGCATGTGTTTGTTGTTTGTGATGAACGAGTGGGATTTGTTCTTTCCATTCGATTGTCAGGCCACAACATGGATCTTTATATAGGGTAAAGAACCAAAAGTCTATTTGACTCGGTATATCATCCACTTTCAACCGCGGCTTCTCGAGAGAAAAACAGTCAAATGTCCCGCGTGAGCCGTCGCTGGGTGTGTTTATTCAAAGCCATGCTTGGAGCAATGATCAATGATGAGAAACCAGGGGGCCCGTTCTCCCTTAGGGGGAAAAATTGATATAACCAGCATGGTCTATATTGTCTTTTGCTTATATATTGTACTTTATGAGCAGCTTGATCTATATTGTAGTTTGCTTATATTAAAAAAAAAACTAATTAATATTGGGAATTTGATACCATAAATGTTATAACTTTTGTACAGAGAGCCATAACTTTTTTTATTGATCGCTTAAGTGCCATAACTTATGTACGACGCTTACTTGAATGACACAACTTTTTTTTTCAATCACTTGAGTATCCTATAACTTTTCAATCGATCACTTGAATGTCTTAACTTTTTCAAAATGTTCACCACAAGTGTCATGCCACGTCGGATTTGTAGTACTTGGATGAACATTTTAAAAAAGTTATCAAGTGATCAATTGAAAGTTATAGAACTCGAGCGAATGTTAATTAGATTAATGCATCAAAAGTTCAAAGATGACAATGAACAAAATATAATCTAGATATAACATTGAACAATATGCAAAAAATTAAGAATTATTTACGTAGTTACCTTTATTTTATAGTTAAGAACTCAAGAGGGTTGTCTCAACTTTTTCCCCTCTCGATACGTAACCCAATCACCCCAAATGCTTTAGTTACGTGTCTCTCTTCAAGAATAAATTGTTTTAATGAATGCATTCACTAGAATAACAAATTATGTGTTGAGGATATTTTCAATCGGATTTTACTAGCATAACAGTCTTTGGATTACTGTGAGATTAATAACATATTGTGAGTCATAAATTATTAAAAGAGTGGACTTTACAATAATTTTTAATTATTTTTTATGATCCAGCTATTAATCTGCCAATAAATTAATGACTATCACTTAATTATTTCTCCTCTCAATTTTTCACACGATGAGCATATTGTATAAAAATCCAAAAGTATATCAGAGTGGGCCCACCATTCACCATGAGTCCTAGTGCCACGGCCCCTCGCCTCCGTCCAAGAGACGACACGCAAACACAAGCAGGGGCGACGAGAAAATTGAACGACGGCGTGGAGCGCGGAACACGTGCATGCCCACCGTCAACGAACGCGATCAAATTGGGTCTGCACGTAAGTCCATGGAAACTTAGTAACGGTGGGCGTGTGGAATTGCGCAGGCACGATCGACATCCCAATCAACGACAGCGTCCGTCTGGAATTTGAACCTTCAAACCGCTTCGAGGGCCGATCTTGTCTCCCAATACGATCTCGAACGAGTCGCCTCGAGAATCTCTAGATAGACCCTGTCGATGCACATCTCGGTCCCGGAAGATGACTTTTTCGCCCTCCGATTGAACCTGCGGCCGCGAAAGCAGGTTAGGTCGTGCGGATCTCTGGCCTGTATCGGCCCTCCGATGCGTAAGCTAGCGCTCGATGGAGAATAGAAATGTAGAGACTTTGGATCAGAGAGTCAAAAGTTCCGAACCAGTTTCTCGGCCTCCGAAATGGTTCGTGGATTCAGCCAGCGCCTGTTCCTTAATCAGCCTTCTGGAAGCGTTTGGTTTATATAAAGAATTGCACCCGGCGGCTGGTCAGTTAGTATCTCAATCTTAGTTGTTTGATGGTACAACTCAAGATGACACGGCTAGTGCAAAAGGCCAACATCTCTTCCGATGAGAATAGCGTTTCTTGGTATTGAGCATGTCTTGCATTTTTTTATTGGCTTGTACCGACATTAGAGCTCGAGAGCAGTATAAATATTATTTTTCTCGAATTATTAGGTTAATAAGTTAAGACAAAAAAAAATCTTATTTTTTGAATCACTTTTTTGTAATCCTTGAATTTTTGTGGTGAATTTTGCTTCTCTTCTCCCCTTGATTTTTCCTGTAAGGGTTTTTCATGTAAATCTATGTATACTTTATTCTTCTTAATTTTAATTTCGTTATAATTTCTGCATCGGTCGTGATACTCAGCATCCTCCAGAGTCTTACACAAGTAATCATAGGACTTGCTTTCCTGCCTATTCCTGCGCAAGCCCTGCACCGACGGCCTGATTAATAGTTGCCGAGTAGATGTGGAGGGGCTTTGTGGTGTCCGGCTTTGCCAAAATAGGTACATGATTAAATATGCTTTCAATTCGTCACAGGCTTGCACTTGCTGTCTCCCCAACGGGAACCCGACACCACCTCGCAACAACTCGAAAATGGGGAGACACTTCTACACTAATTCAAGAACGCTCCTTTGTAAAGACCTCCAATCAATCACAGAATTCAACGTTCTTTACAAATTATACTTTTACTAATTCAGTTCTAAACTTTTTAATTGAGCCAATTACATTCTAAAAATTTTCACGTTTTACCAAATGATTCCATTTGGCCAATTTTGACCGGGAATTACTAACATAGATGTCAACCGTGTTACGTAGTATGGCCAACACTAACGTGGATAATTTTCAACAATATTTTAATAATTTTGAATTATTTATTTATTTATTTCTGTTCTTTTTCTTTTTCTTTTCTTTGTGTTTTTTTAAATCTCTGGCCAACCACCTTGCTAGCCAACCCTCACCCGGGTTGGGCAAGCGCTAGCGACCCTAGCCGGCCACGAGTGAGGGTGCGGAGGCACTCGCCTGGATTTGGGCAAGGGCCCGAAGCCCTCACCTATGGCCATCAAGGCCGTCCAAGGACCTTGTATGCCAGAGGTTTAAAATACCAAAGATAAGAAAAGAAAAGAAAAAAAAGAAAAGAAAATAGAAAAGAAGAAAAAGAGAAAAAATAATAAAATAAAAATTCAAAAAATATAAAAATATTATTAAAAATTATCCAAGTTAGCGTTGGTCATGCCAAGTAGGACGGTTGGCGTCCGCAACAGTTAATTCTGGCCAAAATAGGCCGAATGGACTAAATTGAAAAACGTAAAAATGTGTAAGACTCGATTTAAATATTTAAAATGTTTAGGATTGAATTGGTAAAAGTACAATAAGTTTATGACTTTATGACAATTTTCCCAAAAAAAGTACACCAAAAATTGTAAACTTTCCTTAATTGCTTGTCAACAAGTGCACCCGTTAACAAAATCCTTAGCAATAGAAAAAGAAAGTACATTATGTCTACTAAATACTTTATACATTAGTTCTAAATGTCAATATCTGAATTTTTTGGAAGATTTTCTATATTTCACATTGAATAAAACACAAATTGTATCATCCGCAAGAATTGAAATTAGCAAACCCTAAAAAATAAAAGGTTAAAACTACAAAAAATCCAAAATTAGTACACCTATGACAAATTTATCTCAAACTAATATTTTGACCATCAAAATTTCCAAACTAGTACACTTGTAACAAATTTACATTCCGTTAGTTATCATTAAATTGGATTAATAAATGGTATATCTATGACAATCAGAGGATCAAACTCCAAACTGATACATTCGTCAACTGTCATGTGTCATCAAATGTAGCAATTTCACAGTAAAATTTAATGAAAATTAAAAATGGGTAAATTTATTACAAGAGTATCAATTTGGAGTTTTTCGAGGTAGTAACCCAAAATGAACTCCTAAACAAACTCATTTTTTTCCACAGTAAAATGTTCCAGCATTCACATTTATCAGCCAACAAAGATCAAGTAAGGGTCCCCTGTTATCTGTGGTAAGGTCTTCATCTAGTTCCTTGATCATTACGTAAAGATGGATGTAGAGGCGACTAGGTCAATGTGGAAGGAAAACTTGGCTTCTTGTTCTACCGATCATACCTCGGAAAGCTACTTTTGTCAATCGCGTCGTCCTTCATTGTATTCACATATGATAAGTACTGGTAACTTAAGAGTTATGTTCAATACTTTCCGAGGGAGATGAACTTTGTAACTTTGCTTTACCGATTTTAATGACCGAGATGTCTAGGAGTCATGGTATTGATGGTCACTTCCATTCTACATTTTAAAGAATGCCTCGTCAACATTTCCACAAGTTTCTTTCAAAAAGTCACAGATAAAGCATCATTCCATGGAAAAAGACAAAACACTACGCAAATGCAAGGAACCTGCCAACGTCAAATCAACCTAAAAAATAAAAGCTAAGACTTTTGCAAAAGCTGATGATATGTTTATGATTATGGGCCTAATTAAAAATAAATAAATTTTAGATTGAGTGATAATTTTAATTTTAATATTTTTTTGAAGTTCCGCCTTGCCATTTTTTTTGTTCAATTTCATACTTGAAATTTATTTGTTTGTTCAATTTCTTCTCAAAAATATTATATTTTGGTTCTTCTCTTTAATAGCCTGTACTTTCGAGAGTCATCAAATATTCTTCAAGATAAACTTTGACGACTCTTATCTGGAATTAGTATTTTCTGACAAACTTCTCAAAAAGACATCACGCTACATGAGGTAATGTGTCTATATAAAACCTAATCGTGATGAATAATAAACATATCATGTATTGATTGACCGTTTTATCCGTTTATAACGTGCTAGGTCTCGTTTAGTTAAACAATTTAAAATGTTCCTTATATTGACATGACATGTTTAGATGCATTTAAAATTAATACTTACAACATGTAAACACAAGTAATCATTTTTTTATATGAGAACTCATATCCGAAATGGTATGTGTTGTGTAATCCATTTAATTAACTTTTACATTTTGGTCATAATGCTGTGACATAATTAATAGATAATTTGTGTTGGAATTAAATCCAAATTTGACCTAGCACGCTTGAGAGAAAGAATAAGAAAGCAATTCATGAACTAAAATTGAACAAATGAACAAAGTAGGAAGACAAAATTGAATAAAAATGGTTATGTGTCATAAACAACGCGATACTCCATCCACGTCAGCAAAGTCTGTCAATAATTTTTATGGAAAGACTACATTGAACCACTTTGTAGACAACATGAAACAAAAAAATTTCCATAAATGACATTGAACACAGGGAAAAATTTAAAGATAATTGATGTCATTACCTTAATTGACAAGAAATGCTCTCAAATATAAGAAAGGGCCAAATAGACCACCTTTTTTGGCAAATGGTCTATAATAAGCGGCTCACCATAGAGATTTGGAATTCGAGAGGTCGTTTGAACTTTTTCCCCTCTCAAATTGTCATGTGTCCGAATCAAGTCAAATACTTTGTTACGTGTTAGAGTCAAAAGGCTTTTCTCAAAAGTAAATAATTTAAAAGTAATCCGTGAAAATATGGGTGACACTGCCAGCACAAAGTATTCTTTATACAAAAGTCACGGTATGAAAAGTCTCATCTATTCAAGGAATGAATCTGTTCACCAAAATCACAAACTGGACACGCGTCAACGCCTTATTTCATATGTGTAATGATATCTGTACATTGCCGGTGCACCGAGTAAAAAGTCCGAAATATATAATGGTGGGCCCGCCATTCACCATTAGTTCCAACGTAGCAGCGACTGGCCTCCGTCCAAAAGACAACATGTAAACACAAACAGGTAGACGAGAAAACAAATGACGGCGTGGTGCGCGAAACACGTGCATGGGCTACACCAAAGACCGAGGTCGAACAGGGTCTAAACGTACCTGATTTGCAAATTTAGTGATGGTGGTGGGCCTGAAGCCTTGCGCACCAAGACAATCGACATCCCCAATTCAACCCTATCTCCGTTTCTTAATTAGGTGCTAATGACTTAGCCTACTGCTTTTTGAAATGCAAGTGGGCGTTGATAATTACTTAGCATTAATTAATTAACCCCCTAGTTGATTACG
This sequence comes from Syzygium grande, assembly GCA_024733475.1. Classification (NCBI taxonomy): domain Eukaryota; kingdom Viridiplantae; phylum Streptophyta; class Magnoliopsida; order Myrtales; family Myrtaceae; genus Syzygium; species Syzygium grande. Next base: position 23,648,216 of record JAMXDD010000002.1, read on the forward strand.
AGATTGATGGCAATCAAATGGCATGATTAACGTCAAACTACCAAACCAAACTCGAAATTCTTGATTCATGGTTGATTGAGTGGAATTGTCAATTGCTCAAGGTGAGTGATTGCACGTTGCGACGGTGGATATAATTGCTGAGGGTGTCCGGTGGCCGGAAGCTAGGAGGTGGCGGTCCAAGTTGGTTGGTAGCATTAGGTTTATTAGCCTAGCTTAGAACTATTTAGGCTAGTTTAGCTAATAAACACAGGAGTTAGTAATCAAATAACTTAGCATTTGGTTAATATGGGTTAGTTAGAATAAAAACCAATTTAGACTTAGGATCACTCTCTTAATGAATGATTAGCTTAGTCTTCCTTCATAAAATGAGTAGAATTTAGGTTCACTTTAATCTAGGATTAAGATTAGTCTCTAGCATCAAGCTAAGAGGGTTTCATGTCCCAAGGCTTAGAACAAGGTGATGTAATATTCTTTGCTCGACTAGTATCGGGTTTTCATTTCCGCACTTTAACTTCAAGCTTTCAATAATTTGGTGTTTAATTCCCTCAATTTCGATAAATTTTTTTTTTTTGGGTGAAGGCAATTTCGATAAATTGGTTGTTCTTTTCTTTTAGAATGGTTAGGGTAACCCTTAGGATCATAATAAACCCAATGCATGAACACTTAGTGACATCAAAAGACCGTTAGGGCTCATAATTGATAACAAAGAATGCTTGATCATTTAGATGAACAATCTCACTAAATTAGAGATACTCAAAGGGTGCTAATTAGATCATTAACATAATCAAGTCCCTAAACCTAATTCTCTCTAATTGTGTAGAAAGTGAGACAAACTTAGGTGTCTCGCTTGGTTTCTAGTCGACTCCGAAAGACTAGTGGCGACGTCTCATGTAAAATTCTTGAGGCTAAATCAAAACTTAAAATGAACCCAATGTCGCACGAAATACGGGCTTGGAAGAGCACGCACCTAATCAAGGGCCATTAGCCGGTCTTTGAGATTCTTCTTTCCTTTCCCCCCGGAAGAGGGAAAAACGGAATAATGGGTCAGGACACCACTTAATAAAATATACTAGTATGGAAAAAGATATTTATCTTATAAACGGAAAAATGGAATTCTGCTGTTAGAAGAGCTATCCTTTCTATTGTCTTGAAGGGAAAAAGAGATAAACCATAATAAACTAAAGAGTTGAGAGAAATATGCTTCTGTAACATTCATAATTAAAGACAGAAGAATGAGTTATCTACTTTATTCTTCGATTTGTTGCAATCTAAATAGTTGCGATTGCTCTCACAGAGAATGGATTTCAACACACCCTGTAATTTGGAGCTTAAAAATCTTGTCCCTTTTAAAAGAGAGCTTGCATTCTTTGAATGATACTTGGTATTGACCTCTTGGCTGATGAATTGTACTTTGATCAGTGTATTTTGAGTGTGCTCCATGATCTTTTCCCACTGTCTATCGAGGAGCCACATCAGTAATATAGCCACTGATAACTGAACATTGCGGCATTATCTCGCTGGATCGATTCGAATTTCGATCTTGACATTGTTGTTTGTGCGTCACACTTGGGATGAAGAATGTAGGTTGCTCAGGCATGGGGAGGCTAGCGGAATTAGCACTACTAAGCATAAGAACAACTGTATCCATGGTAGGTCGGGCTTCTTTGTCATTCTGAACGCAGAGCAAGCCAATGTGAATACATCTGATCACTTCGTTTGCCGAGTAAGATTCACTGAATATCGGATCCACAATTTCCAATGGTGCTCCAATTCTCCAGTGTTCCCAAACCTACAACAGATGTTGGTACTGTCATTAATTTACGAAAAACAAATGAAATTGTAGGATCAAACTGTACTCACATAGTCGAGAAGGCCTGCATTGTCATCTGATATGTAAGAACACTGATTCTTCTTGCCAGTTATGATCTCGAGCATTAGCACACCGAAACTGAACACGTCCGATTTTACTGAGAATTGCCCGTACATGGCATATTCAGGAGACATATAGCCACTGGGAACGAATTCAAAGAGGAAGACATAGTAGTGATTCTCGTGAATGAGCATAGTTCGCTTAAAGATCGAGATGTTGAGGCTCAATATAATCTATGCATTAGAAAATCCAATTGAAGTCCAAATCTGTTAGCATAATTATTGCAAATTATCCAGTGTGGGGTTCCTACCACGAGCCGAAGTAATATGAAATTGGACTTACTAAGTTCCGACGATTCTGTTTGTACTTCCTTGAGTCTGCTCAGCACCAAAAATCCTAGCCATACCAAAATCCGAGATTTTCGGGTTCATATTGTCATCAAGCAGAATGTTGCTAGCTTTGAGGTCACGATGGATAATTCGGAGCCGAGAATCTTCGTGAAGGTAAAGAAGACCACGTGCCACCCCAACCATGATCTTATGGCGTGCTGACCAATCCAACTGTATGCTTTGCTGAGGGTCTGTGTTAGCCAAAATTTGTAAATTTTAGAGTCAGAAGAAGCCCAACTCCGTTTCTGAATCTAATTGACAAGTAATCGTCCCATTTCATTTTCTTTTGAAACCGTCATCAAATTGTATGAAGAATGTCCCAAGACATAACTATTGAATTTTTGCGTAAACCTGGGACATTTTTTTAGATGGTGGCTGGAATTGGAAAGAAAGAACTAAGCTGTGAGGAATGGAATCTTTTTTTAAAGAAGATGAAGAGAGAGGCGTGAACCAAAGAGCAACTGGTCGAGGCTTCCGTTGGGCACGTATTCATAGACTAGTATCGTTTCTTCTCTTTCCATGGCAAATCCTAGTAGCCTCACTAGGTTTCGGTGCTGAAGCTTGGCTACCAATTCGACTTCGTTTTTGAATTCCTGCACGCCTTGCTTTGAGCTTTGAGACAACCTTTTTGCTGCAATTTTCCTACCACAAGGGAGTGTACCCTACAAAGGACAGAATATGAACGAAAATGTCATGCTAAGGCAGAACATGCATAGAGATTGAATCTCTAGGTAGTGCTTCATGTCATATCTCTATGTTAAAAACTTCTTACCCTATAAACTGGACCGAATCCGCCTTCCCCTAATTTGTTGTGATATGAGAAGTAAGCTGTGGCAGCTTTAATTCCGCCCACATCAAATTGCAGGGAATATAGTTCCGAAATTTCGCTGCCAACTGTGTAGCAATAAGCGATCAACTTTGCAATTCGAATAAACTATAGACTAATGCTAGCAAAGTAGATCTATGACATTTTTTCACGGGAAAGTTGCATAGGAAGTCCTAAACCTTCTGTACGAAATGCAATTGAGTCTTAAACCTTTCAATTAATTCAATTGATTTCTAAACCCTCTTCCAAAAGTGCAATCTAATTTTTTTTGTATGAATAGTAGCTGAAATGAGCTACGTGTTACTCAAAAAGCTAGTGCTTGTGTGGCATCTTTAAGTTGTACTTTTCCACGTAATTTCATAACTTAATTTTATTTTCTAATAAGGGCTAAGGATTTAATTGGAGCAATTAAAAGGTTTAGACTCGATTGCACTTTTGATAATGGTTTAAGACTTGATTAAATGAATTGAAAGGCTTCGGACTTCATTGCATTCCATGCATAACGTTTACGATTTGTGGTGCAATTTTCCCCATTTCTCACCAATCGGATCTTCGTCGACGTTGTTTCTCTTGTTCCTGTCTCTTTTGAGGGCAAACCAGAGTGGGACGCAAAGTAGCACGACCGCCAAAGTAGCAGAAGTGATCCCGATAATTAATCTTGATGAAGAATGCCTCTTCTTTTCGACTGTAATTCAATTAGTTGAATGCTTCATTAGTATAATGGCATTACGTTCAGCATCTGGCAAATATATGGCACCGGCAATTAAATATTTTACGTGCCAGCAAACTTGGTCAAATCAGCAAATTGAAACGCGTTAGAACTAGTGGAACAAAAAATGCTGAGTTCATTACCGAAGTAGAACGGGTTTATCTCGAACCTGGCGAAGCAACTCGGAAGCAAGGTTCTGCCCCCGATTTTCCCGGTTTGATTTACCAGGAGAATCAAAGTCACATTCTGCAGGCAATCCTCGCAGAGCGCCGCCGAGAGATCAGGCCTGCACTGGGCAAATGTATATAGAGTAGCGCGGCTTAATTCTTTGAAGGGGACCTCTTTGGAAGCATACTTCTTATCGGACCTTTTAGCGGCCCGAGTCCTCAGTTGCTTCATTGTTTTTTCCAACAGCTTCATGAACTTGGCGGGCTCGTGCACATTCCGCGGATTATAACTTCGCAGAATAGGCACTTTGTCCGTGGCTGGAAAGAAGTGACGGTAAGAATACTGCAACATACACTCGTCGTACCAGAGGATGGACGCTTTGACCATAGGACATTTCTCTTTGATACTGACAGTAGCAGCTTTCACACATTCCATGCACACTTCCTTGGGGACATCTCCCCTGCATAGGAATCTGCCATACACAGTGTCGGCGTCGCTTGGATCCCCCGTGCTCGTGTTCGTGTTGAAGAATCCGTTGCTCGAGTTGGTGTGAGAGGGAAGTGACTCGAGGAGAAGGTTGAGGCTCGCCTCGTAGGCGCTATTCATAGTGTAATTGCTCGAATTCGAGCAGTAATGCTCGCTGATAGTAATGGTTGATTCGGTTAGGAGGGTGAGAAAGCCAAGCATGAAAATGAGGATTGCAAAAAGCTTTGTCATATTTTTTTTTTGGGGGGACCTGGCTGAAAGTGGCAGCTTTTTCCCTTTGATTTCAGCACCATGTATATAGTGAAGAACGAGAGCTTCAAGAGGACAATATGGAAAATAATTAGTCAACCCAGCGCCACGCTGGGAAATCTTTTATAGACTACCTATTTGGCAAATTGTCTTTAATGAGCGGTTCACACGGAGATTTGGAATTCGAGAGGTCATCTCAACTTTTTCCCCTCTCAAATTGTCATGTGTCCAATCTACACATGCTTCGTTACATTATTAAAGCCAAAAGTCTTTCCTCAAAATTAAATTGTTTACAAGTAAAACGCGAAAATAATAAGATATGCGTGGGTAACACTATTAGTACAAAATATATTTTACACAAAAAGTTAGGAAATTCCGAAATTGTATCTGTTCACTAAAATCACAAAACTGTAATGCCTTATTTTGTTTGTGCAACATATTTTCACATTTTACATGGTCGGCCCACCGTGTAAAAAGTCCAAAATATATATTGGTGGGCCCACCGTTCACCATAAGTTCCAATTTTGCAGCGGCTCGCCTCCGTCTAGAAGACAACATGTGAACACGAACGGGAAAACGAGAAAATAAATGACGGCGGGGAGCGCGAAACACATGCATGGGCAACACCGACGGTCGAGTTCAAACTGGGTCGAAACGTAATTCATTGGAAATTTGGTTTTGGTGGTGGGCCTGAAGCCTTGCTCGGAGACAATGGACATACCCAATTCAACAAAGCCTTTTGTCTTTGATTTTAACCTTTGAAACCGTTCCTTACCGACCTTCATCACTCAAAATGATAGTGTTGGCGATTGCCTAAAGGTTTCGCACTTTCCTACTTCTTGCCATTTATTTTTTTGTTCAAATTCAACAAATGACGCTTCATATCTTTAGTAGATTCACACATTGATCCATATATATTCGAAAGATGTCTCATCGTCGATTAAATTCTAGCGAGACATCATTTTGAATATATCAAAAGATATTTAGTCGTCGATTCAATTCCGGCGAAACACATCCTTAATTGGGATCATTAAAGAGGGAGACGGAGAGGGAGTGTGAGAGGTAGGGTGTACGCATCGAAGATTGCTGGTGGTTGACAACAGCCGAGGTGGATATGCTCACTGTGGTAGTCAACAACATCAATCGGGTACAGTTTCAGCATTTCCTAACTAGAACACTCTTAGAAACCCCGTCCAGTTCCGTCTCTCTAGCCTCTATCGTTTGTTTATTCAACCTAGATACTACCATAATTCTGTCTTTGTACAACATGTTCCATCAAATGTAACATCAGTAGTTCTTATTAATATTTTATTTTGTTATCCTAGAACCGATAGCCAAAATAATTAGAATCATATCTAGTGAAAAAATATTTTTTTTAGCTTTTGCATCAAGCTTATCTCTATTTTCAGAATCTACGTGGATATACGAAACCCAACAAAAAGCTTTCAAATGCAAGAAATTTCCCTTTCTCCAATTCCATACTTCTTTTGGTAGCTTGAAATCAAGTGGAATTAAATATCCTCTGTTAATCGGATATGTTGTCGTGTTAATTGCATCCGCCTATAACGTCTTGGGTAATCATGCATGCTTCCTCATACTTCTTGCATGCTCATTTAGAGTTTTGTTCATCCTTTCAACAACTATGTTTTGCTACAGTTTGTTGGGAACAGTGCTCTAATTCCATTATTTGCATAAAATCGCTGGAACTCCTTGCTGTTATACTCACCACCATTATTGAACCTTAGACATTCAATCTTTAGGCCAGTCTCATTCTCCACTTTGACTTTCCATCTCTTAAAGTAGCAAACACATTAGATTTATTTTTCAGAAGTTAAACCCATACCTTACTGGTGGAATTGTTAATAAACGTGACATAGTAGTGTATGCCTCCAAGGGGATGCATAGGAGCTAGCTCCACACATATGTATGCACCAACTCTAATTTTCCTTTCTTTGATTCTCTCCCAATCTTTGAAAAACTGATACATTTTTCCTTGCCCAAAACGCAATCTTCACATAGACCAGTATATGTGGACTTCAGATCAAGTAGTTTTCCTTAGATGATAACAACTTCATCCCCTTTTCGCTCATGTGTCTAATCATGTAGTGCCACAATTTGGAATCTGCTTTCGAATCAGCAACTGTTGCAGTTTCTCATGTACAACGTTCTTGACTTTGTTCCCTGTGCTATAGCTAAGGCACCTCTAACTATTTTCCAAGAGTTGTCCCCAAAAATAGTTTTGTATCTTGTGTTGTCTAATTGACTTATAGAAATTAGATTTCTCTTAAGTCTTAGAACATATCTGACATCATACAACTTCCATTGATACCCGTTATTAGTTTTGTTGTGAACATCACCCTTCCTTATAATATCCGAAGGTTCATCATCAGCAAGATAAACATTTCCAAACTTTCCAGTAACAAAATTATGCATTAATCTTTGCATGAAGTAGAGTGAAACGACACACCTGCTTCTAGATTCCAAGACTCAATCAGACTGTCAATACTTAAAATTAAAGCATCATTATCAAGCATCTTTTCAAGAGTTGCATTCACGGATTTCTCTTCCTCTTGATTCCAATCTTGATACTGAAATTTCTTCTTTGGTGCTCTACAATCTTGTCTCAAATGGCCATTTTTTTCGCAATTCCAACAAATTATTTCACTACGTGGTCTCAATTTGCTTCTCCCTCTAGACTTCGATCTACCACGGTATTGGTTTTGCCCTTATTGATTGCTTCTCTCCAGCCTTCGGTATTTAAGGCAGCACTCGAAAATTCACCCAACCATCTTCTGCGAAAATCCTTGCTAAGAACCAAATCTCGGATTTGTTGAAGCTTAAACTTTTTCTTACTAGACCCTTACCAAAAAAAAAAAACCTTTTTCTTACTAGACAAACTGCTTACTCTAGTCACAATTGTAGTCCAACTGTCAAGAAGAGAAGATAATAAAATTAAATCTTTTACCTTGTTATCGAATTTGATAACCAGCAAACTCAATTAAGTCGTGATCATGTTAAATTCGTTGATATAATATGTCACAGAAGCACCTTCGTCCATTTTCAGATTGAAAAGATAACGCATCAAATATGCCTTGTTTGATGCATAAGGCTTCTCGTACATGATGGACAACACCTTCCTTCATCAAATCCACCATTGTTGACTCATTGGTGATGTTGAAGGCAATGTTCCATGCCAATGCGAGATGAATCACACCCAGAGCTTGCCGATCTAAAAATTCCCACTCTGCTTGTTTCATTGAATCTGGTTTCTCTTTGGGATAATAACACAAATAGTAATTGAACTTTGGCCCAATGTGCAATTTGATACCTGAACTTTTAATTTATTCAATGTCGTCCCTAAACATCAACCAATGTTCAATGTAATCCCCGAACTTTTGGTACATGTTCAATTTAGTCCTGAACTATATGAAAATATTTAATGTAGTCCTTCCATTAATTCAAGTTCAGGGACTATATTGAATATTTTCATGTAGTTTAGGGACTAAATTGAACATGTATCAAAAGTTTAGGGATCACATTGAATATTAGGTTAAAGTTTAGGGATGACATTGAATATTAAGCTAAAGTTCATGGACTACATCGAACAAATTAAAAGTTTAGGGATCAAATTGCACATTGGGTCAAAGTTCAGGGACTGTTTATGTCATTTTCCCTTTCTCTTTCGACAAAGGCTGATGCAAGTTCTTCTAATACAACAAATCCTCAATCTGCATCTTCCAAAAACCAAAATCCTTACCATCAATTTCATCGATCTTCACCTTCCCTTCGTCCATCTTCGTTGCTCCCACTTTTTCACCAAACCAGGCTTTTATACCAGTTGTTAGGAACACAAATCTTTGAAGAGAAAAAATAGAGAAGAAAATAATCAAATTTTTACGGGGAAAACCCTTTTCAAAATCAATAGGGAAAAATCACGGTGTCGCACTAAGCAATCTCTCCACTATCAATCTAGTATTAGCGTTACAAGCGTCAAAAGATATGGCCCCAATATATAACAAGAGTTTAGGGCATACATAGTTATGATGGAAATTACATGTATACTATTAGTAGGAGTAAAAGCTCTATTTTCTTCTTCAAAAGGAAAATTACATGTATGCCACTAGTAGTAAAATGTTCTGCACTTGAACATAAGTTTTCTCTATCATACTCCACAAATCCATCATAGTGGCCACCATGGCGAGATCTGGTGGGTGGTCAAGCAAAGGCGGACAAACGCTGCTGGAGGTCTAGGCGGAGTGAGAAAAGAGCACCGGAGAAGACGATGAATTACGTCACTTGTTTCTTTTTTTCCTTTTTTCTTTTTTGAAATCTTTTGTGATGTGGCTTTCACTTGGTGCCACATCAATGCCACATTGTCATTTTAACTGCACTTTTTTAAGAAAACTTTAATGAAAGTTAAATGTGTCACTTGAGTAAAAGTTTAGGATTTTTGGCATCACAAAATAAGTTTGAGGTAAATGTGTCACAGCAGACATAATTTAGCACTTTTAATTTTTTTCTCTAAAAAAAGTCTGGAAATGACATTAAATAATGAGAAAAAATTTAAAGACTATTAGAGTCAAGCAAAAAATGCTCTCAAGAATAGGAAAGGGGCAGATGGACCACTTTTTTGGCAAATGGTCTTTAATGAGCGGCTCACAAAGATTTGGAATGCGAGAGGTCATCACAACTTTTTTCTCTCTCAAATTGTCATGTGTCCCAATCAACCCAAAAGTCTTTCCTCAAAAGTAAATTATTTAGACGTAAACCGCGAAAATAAGAAGATATATGTGGGTGACACTACTAGGACAAAATATTTTTTACACAAAAAGCGAGGAAAAAAAACTCTCCTCTAGTCAAGAAATGAATCTGTTCACCAAAATATAAACTGTATATACTTCAGCGCCTTATTTTGTTTGCATAATGATATTTTTACATAATCGGTGTACCGAATCAAAAGTCCAAAAAATATATATTTGTAGGCCCACCATTCACCATAGCTTCCAATTTAGCGGCGACTCGCCCCCATCCAAAAGACAACATGTAAACACAAACAAGAAAACAAGAAAATAAAAGACGGCGTGGAGCGCGAAACATATGTACGTGCATGACCAACGACCGAGGTCAAACTGGGTCTAAACATAATCCATTGGAAATTTGGTGACGGTGGGCCTGAAGCCTTGCACAAACTATATACGCGTCGGGACCTTATTTTGTGTTGCGGAAGCAAGTGACTAAACAATAAAATAAAAAGAGTAATATAATAAATCAAGTATCAGATTTACATGGTTCGGTTGGGAGACTTACGTTCATAGGGAAAGCAGGAAACAATTCCACTATAAATCAAGCGATATAACGGAGATTACAACCACACTCGAGTCTCTCGAACACTTTCTGTATTTCCTAGCCTTTAAGTACACCCAATAACTCATGCAATGTTTAGTCCCATAATTCCTCACTAAATAATCTCTTAATCTCACAAAGAAATTAACATATCTTGCCACAAGATTTAATTGATTTCAACACTTATATCTTGCATGCTATTCTACAAAGAAAGATTCTCGTACGAAGAAGCACTCTCTCTGAAGGCATTCATCAACAACTTGCGCCCTTTGGAGGACTCCATAATGTGAACATATAAATAGCAGCAAAGGGAGAAAAAAGGTTCAGAGGCCGAAGTCAACATGGAATAAGATATCCATGTTTAGAATCCAAATTCGGTCATTCCAAGTCCAAGCTGGACTTCCCCTTTTTTTTTTCCTTGACCGATTTGCTTCCCTTTTATATTTGCTTGGCCGACATCTCTTTTCACATCAATTTGTTATCGAGACAAATTAGGAAATCCTTCTCCAACATGAAATATTTCTACGTCCACAAATAACAATTTTATCTCGGGTCAGGTTTCGTTCGCACTCAAACGCGAACATATTTTAACATTTTGTTTGTACAAAGGTATTTTTACATAGCGGATGCACCGAATGAAATGTCCACAATATATATTGGTGGGCCCACCATTCACCATAAGTTCCAATTTAGCAGCGACTCCCCTCTGTCCAAAAGACAACATGTAAACACGAACGGGAAAATGAGAAACTAAATGACGGCGTGGAGCGCCAAACACGTGCATGTGCATCACCAACTTGCACCTTTTGAAGACTCCATAATGTGAATATATAAAGGGTTAATACCACGGAAAGCACCAAACTGATACACACGTGATAATTTTATCCAAAATTAATTTTTGATCATGAAAAATTCCAAACTGTTACACCTATGATAATTTTACCTCAAATTAATTTTTTGATCAATAAAAATCCCAAACTGGTACATTTGTGATAAATTTACCCTCCATTAATTTTCCATTAAATTTAATTAATATCACAAAAAATTATAAACTGGTATGTCTATGACAAACGGAGGGTAAAACATAAAATTGATACATCCGTCAATTGCCGCTTGTTATTTAACAAAGTAATTTGATAGTAAAATTTAACGAAAATAAATTGATGATAAATTTATCACAGATGTACCAGTTTGGGGTTTTTGATAGTCAAAAAATTAATTTGTGGTAAAATTATTATAGGCGTATCAATTTAAGGTTTTTCGCAGTATTAACCCACATATAAATAGCATAAAAGAAAAAAAAACGTTGAGAGGCCAAAGTTAACATGGAATAAGAAATTCATGTTTACATGTTTAGAACCCAAATTCGGTCAATCCAAGTCCAAGCTGGACTTTCCTTTTTTTTTTTCTTGACCGATTTGCTTCCCTTTTATATTTGCTTGGCCAACATCTCTTTTCACATCAATTTGATATCGTGACAAATCAGGAAATCCTTCGTCAATATGAAATATTCGTACGTCCACAAATAACAACTTTATGTCGGGTCAGGTTTCGTTCGCACTCAAACGTGAAATTTATTTTAACATTTTATTTGTATAAGGGTATTTTTACATAGCTGATGCACTGAATAAAAAGTCCACAATATATATTTGTGGGCCAACCATTCACCAAAAAGTATTAATTTGGCGGCGGCTCCCCTCCGTCCAAAAGACAACACGTAAACACGAACCGGAAAAGGAGAAAGTAAATGACGGCGTGGTGCGCGAAAAACCAAGGTCATAAAACGCCATCCGTTGGAAATTTAGTGATGGTGGTGGGCCTGAAGCCTTGCACTGGGACAATCGTGATCCCAATTCAACAAAGCGTGTCTTGATTCTAACCTTTATAACGGTTCGCGGGTCTACGTTATCTCCTAAAATGATCATAAACGAGTCCACAAGAAAATCTCTCAGTAGACTATGTTGATGCATAACTAAATCTCAGATATGACTTATACCTCTGATTGAACCTCCAATCACGAACAGTAATCACCTCCAGCATTGAGGATTAGAGATCTAATTGAAGTCGGACGACGAATCGAAATGTTTCGGTCTGTGTGAGGTTTTTTGAACTCGGATCTTGAATCTAACAGCAGGGTCGTAAACGAAAGCCAAATGGGTATGCATAGATTCTGCCGAATCTAGGAGATTTGGATTCGGTTTCGAAAATGGGACAACACTTTTGTTGGCGTTCAGAAGACGAAATTGGAGCGTCGGTTGATAAGAGTTTGAACATTTTACGGGGTGCTTGTGGCTGCTGGATTTGGCAACGGTGAGAGAGAGTAGGACATAAAGAGAGGTTCCTTTTCGTCTAGCATCCACATGAGCTCAAAAGGATGTCACCTTAGCATTTTTCATCACTAGAATTGAGCAGAGCTAAAGTAGGTCAGTGGTGGCTCTATTAGACAATTATTAGGGCTTTATCTATTTGGAATTTTAGGATTTAAGTGCACTTTCTCGATAAATTGTAGGATTTCTTGTGTATTTGTCCAAATAAATAAACATTAGTAACAACTTAATAAGAGTTGGTAACCCAATAATACGTAGTAGCTTAATGGGAGCAAAGTTAGTAAGTCACATTAATTCAAATTGATAGTCTCTAAAAAGAGTTGGTAAATCTAAGTTGGTTGTTAATCAAGATAAATAAAGTTAATTACTCCATAAAAACGGTAAATTAAAGATAAAACCATATTAATGTTGGTAAGCTAAGAGTTGGCGACTAAAAATCAGTTGATAACGTAATCTATCAAAAGTTGGTAGGTAATTCTAATTTAGGTTGGCAGTTTAACATAAGAGTTACAAATTCGAAGTGTTAGTAAGCTATACAAATAAAAATTGGTATGTCAGTACTAGTTAGGTTCTTCCAAACTGCCAAGGAAAGTTAGATAATTTCATTATAATGTCAGTAAATTCCTAACAAGTTATTTGGAAAAAAGAGTTGTCGATCAACTTTTTTAATCAACAGTTCTTGACACTTGCTAGTACTGAATAAAATTTACTAGTATGGAAAAAAAATCCTTATTTTAAGTACGAATAACAGAATTATGCTCTTACAAGAGCAATCCTTTCAATTGTCTCGAATAAATAAAGGAAGTTAAACCATACTAAACTAAAGAGTTGATAGAAATATGCTTCTCTAACATTCACAGTTTAAGACAGAAGAATGAGTCCTCTACTTTATTCTTCGAATGTTACTATCTAAATATGTCTTGAGTTTGAACATGCAAACCCAATCCAAGTAAAAATTCTAATCTAAGTAGGACTTGTGGTTTGACGCCCAAACAAGGAACAAATTATTGAGATACTTTCCACATTGAAGTTGGATTCCTAATTTGAGTGGGTTTCTTGGTTTAAGTCATTGAAAAGGACTTTCCTATCTTGGATCCTAATATTATATATAAAAGGTAGGTTTTGGTTTGAGCACTAGAGCAAAAGAAGAGGAGCTTTTGGTTGTAACAATCAATTATGCAACGTGCTTGTGAATAGCATCCTAAAGAAATTGCAAGTATTTTGAAACCAATAAATTTAGTGGTAAGATTTATAAAATTGATTCGTAAAATTGAGAAATTGTTTTACGAGTAATTGTGAGGCCAAATATTGTGTGAGTTCTTGAGCGTAATTTGAACTTGGGACACACCGAAAGTGACTAAAGTATATTGTAATTTATTGTTGTATTGCATACTCTATAGTAGAATCATGTGGTGCTCTCCCATAGGTCCACCAACCGAACTACATAAATCTGATGTCCAATTTATTTTCTTGTTCTTTTTGCTTTATTGTTTGGTAGCTTGTTTTTCGAAATATTCAATGTGTTTGTCTGTTCATGAAAAACTTTCGAGCAATTAAGAGTGACGTAATGAAGAAAAATTGTTATCCTAGCCAATGTTCAAGAGAATGCAAGTGACGCTACAAAAAAAAATCAAAAGTTAGTATCCTCTAAGGCTTAATGGTCAACCTCTATGCAATAACGCACATTAACAATTTGCTTCTCACTGCACCGTGAGATAAAAGAATTTCCAAGAAAGAAACAAAGTCTTATTTGTCGAATGTCTTTCTGTTAATGTTAACCCACAACACATATAAAGATAGGGAAAATTACAAAAAAAGTCTTAGACTTATTACAATTGTGCCAATTCCCTCCTAAACATTTTGCATTTGTGTCAATTTAGTCCATCTGGGCAATTTTGGCTAACCAGTGTTGATGTAGACGTCTGCCATCATCGACAGTCCGATTGACGCTGACATGGATAGTTTTTTATAATATTTTATTTTATTTTTCGAAATTGTTTATGTTTTCCTTTCTTTATCGTTTTCTTTTCCTTTTCTCTTTTCTTTTCTTTTTTTCCCCACAATGGCCGACAAGGCTCGTGGTCCTCGGTAGCCATCGCCTATGGCCAGCGAGGCCATGGTGAGGTCCAGGCGAGGGCCATGACCCTCACTAGCCACTATGGGGGAAAAAAGAAAAAGAAGGAAGAAAAGGAAAAAGAAAATAAAAAAATTCAAAAATTCAAAAAAATAATATTAAAAATTTTTCATGTCAGCATTGACCAGACGACCAGCGTTCACGTTAGTGCTGATTGATCAAAATTGGCTGGATAGACTGAATTAGCACAAATGCAAAAGATTTAAAACTAATTGGCAAAAAAAGAAAAATTTAGGATTGAATCGTTACAATTGCAATAGGTTTAAGATGATTTTGGTAATTTTCCCTGTAAAGATAAACACGCACAAGGTGTACATAAAAGAAACTCTCTAATTTTCATTGCCAATATATAATCAATTGTAAGTTTCTTTATAAAAGAAAATAAAACGAGTATAAATAGACTAAAGTCCTAAAGAAACTCCAACAACAAGATAATTAGAAAACTATTTAAGAAAAACAATATCCAAACTATAATCTAAATTCTAATCGGATAACTAATAAAATAAAATAAAATTATCCAAGTCTCTAATATAACTATTTAAAGTTCTAAAATTAAGTTAAATCAAATAAAGAAAGAAAATATCAAATTATAAAATCTATCAAACAACATACGAAACCAAATCTTGATATGCCCCACTTATTCTTCTTTTATTTGAAAAAAAGCTCAAGCTCAAGTTCTAAAATGACGGATAATTCAATAACATGTCCCAATCCTCTCCATATCTTTGAAATTAATGAAATTTTCTTGGGTTAATATCACAAAAACCTCAAATTAGTACATTTATGACAAATGCACCCCAGACTAATTTTTTGACCATCAAAAACTCCAAATAGGTATACTTGTGACAAATCTATCCTAAACTCATTTTTTGATAACCAAAAATTCCAAACTAGTACACTTGTGACAAATTTACCCTCCGTAAAATTGGATTAGTATCATGAAAAATCACAAATTGATAAACATGTGACAAACGGAAAAATAAAACTCCAAACTGGTACACCTATTAACTATTATGTGTCATCAAACTCAGCAATTTAACGATAAAATTTAATGAAAACTAACGAAGGGTAAATTTGTTATATGTTTACCATTTTGGGATTTTTGATGGTAAAAAAAATTAGTTCAGGGTAAATCTGTCACAGGTATAATAATTTGAGATTTTTCATGATATTAACCCAATATTCTTTGTTTAAGAATGCTTTCCAACCAAACTATTCAATCCAACTATTAATTGAATCTTAAAATTTTTGCAATCACAAAATAAATTGAATGTTGGTCCTTTATATAAAACAAAAAAAAGTTTGGGCTATAATTGGGATCCGGGTAAAAATTGTTACTTTTTTATGGGACAAAAAAAAAATTTAGGCCAATATTGAGACTCGAGCAAAAATTAACATTTTTATAAAGGAAATTGGGCCTAGGAAATATAGAGAGGTTCATGCATATAAGTAGATTCTTCAAATCCCATTCCCTTGGCTTCTTGGAGCCAGCTGACGCCACCACCGCGCAAAAGCAAGGGCCTCCACTTTCTCTCCAGTGACTAGCTTTTATTTTTTTAAAATCTCTTGCCTGTTTTTCTCTTTGTTTTAAAGTTTTTTTTTCCTGTTTTTTGATGTGGTGCCCACTTGACCTCATATCAGTCCCGCGTGACCTCGAAAATAATAAAAGATGACTTACTAGCATTTCCCGTCGTTAGAATGGAGCGGAGCTAATGGGGATCATTCATTGAATCAATTGTACAAGTTTTATGACTTGATTAGTGTTGACACCTAAATTTTTTGCCCGAAAATCGTTTTCGAAAAATTGGAATTTGGTCTTCCACAAAAATATTTTGGAATTATTCTACTAAAAAAAAAAAAATGGAAGAGCAAGGGCCAAGGATTCAAGTATAGCTAGCCGAGACCTGAGGGATCAAATTGCAAATGAACCAGCAAGTTGGGGCCAAAATGCAATTTTCAAAAGTTGGGGGA
The DNA here is from genome assembly GCA_024733475.1 of Syzygium grande. Taxonomy (NCBI): domain Eukaryota; kingdom Viridiplantae; phylum Streptophyta; class Magnoliopsida; order Myrtales; family Myrtaceae; genus Syzygium; species Syzygium grande. The sequence continues at coordinate 23,664,688 of JAMXDD010000002.1, forward strand.
CCAAATCGCAAAATTTGTAAAATTTTCCCCCAAGCCCTTAAATCATCATTTTAACCCCTAATCAAGTTTGAAAGTGAAAATGGGCAAGGTAAAATTGATCAGATCAAGCCAAAAGGACTAGATTGGCTCAAATTGGGCATCCTCGAGCAAGAAAATGGCTAGTTTTGAGGGACTTTTCTGCAAAATTGGGCATGGAAAATTGCAAATTCTGATTATCATCTTAAACTAGTATACTTCAAGTTTCAAACTGACCAAAAATTCCGACCAGATTAATGCATTAAAGCACTTAAATCAGCTTTCAAAAACCGGTCCACGATTTGGTCTAATTCGAGGCTGCTGAGTAGCCAACTTTGTGGCCCCACCATATCCTACTCAGCCAACCGATTAGTGTGAACTCTGGCCGAGGTGTGAGACCATCATTAGGAGTGCAAATGGACAAAAATTTGCCAAGGAAAAGCTGCTGAATGCACGTGATAATCTCAGTCAAACCTGCTCACGCAACAGCTGCAAAGTGGATGATTTTGGGGTCAGAAAGTTGGTGAAGAGACTCAGTTTGCAGGCTTGGTAAATGGGTAATCACGGGCTCAAAATCTGGTTGGATTTGGTGGATAGGATCTCTGAAGCACGTTCTTTTGGGGGATAAAAAGAAAGGGATGAGAGGAGAAGCGGAGAGTTGACGGTCGTGCCAAAAACACACCCCCAGACACAACTCAAACAGAACATGAACCCAGAAAAGTTCCAGACTGGCTTGTGGAGAGAAAAGTGAGATTTTCGTGAACTTCGAGCCAAAACTAGCCAAAACCTTCAACTAGAGAGTTGAACTACATTCAAAGAGCTTTCCAACCATAGGTCACACGTCCCAAATGGATGTCAGGAAGCCACCCAAAATCCCCTCGAAAAGCAGCCCATTCTCGGGTCAATAGGGAAATCCAGAAATTTTCTAAGTGTTGAAGTCAGATGGTCACTGGTGAGGGAAGGTGGGAGTTTTTGAGAGACATGAGGAATATATGAGGAAACCCGTGACTTGGAGATTAAACTAGAATACATCTAGTTTTGGTTGGTGTCAAATTAGTCAGAAAAAGAGGTCGTTTATTCTGGTTTTGGAGACCAACAAAAACCTTCGTTGTCAGTTCTTTCTTTGCATATCTCATTTTCCAGTTTGAAGAAGCCTAGTTCCCCGCGCCCTTCGAAGACAATTTTTTGGTTCCCTCAGCCAAGGGATACTTCAAAGAGAAACTAGGAAGCAAGGTGAGCATCCTACATGTATTTTTGTTCAATTTTGAACATGTTTTAGTCATGCAAAAATCAAGAGAAGACCAGCCCAGAGAACTGATTTCTGAGGCTGGAATTTTTCTAAGTGTTGGAGCCCTTCATCAGCCCTATATGTTTGACTTGTTACTCCCCTTTGCATGCGTTTTCTACTTTCATGAGCTTGATGAACGTTATATGGGTGTACAAATTATGCTGAGATCTACTTGGTTTGGTCTTTGAAGCCCTGTGTGAACCATGAGATGACTTGCAACTCGAGTAAAAAGCCAAGCTAACCCACAATGATTCATGGCTAGTCACTACGAACCATGCGTGTATGCTTCTTGGAGGGGTTGTTTCGACGTGTTCACTTGATCATTCTCCATGATGTTTGTTTCATTTAAAAGCAGATATTACGTATATTCTTTTGGATGAAGTGATGTTTCCCATAGATCTTGCACGTGATGAGTGTCGGGCTTTAAACTTGGGCATGCAACAGGTTTGCTTGACCTGGGTTTAAACCCAGATTTGCAAAAAGCAGCCCGAACCCACATATTGGAGGCCGATTCCAACTCGGTTCTTGTGCGTTTTAGGTCGTGATTTCTAGCTATTCTTGTTCTTTGCATGTGATAATATAGCCTTGATACTTTGGTTCCATTTGATATTACACACGGAAGTGAGATTGAAGGCCATGAATATGGCTCGAGGAAGCCATTTGGGGTAGTTTCATGCACACCAAATGCTCGACGAAATGCCCAAACCAAGCTTCGATCTTGAAACGGTTGATTTGAGCCCGGTTCTCACAATATTCATATTCTGAGTTGTTGCATGTTCGCATAAACCGAGCATAGGTCAATTTAGGAATTTTTTTTTTTAAAAAAAAAAATAAAAAAAATCAATAAATCAAAAAATCAAAAAATAAAAAAAATGAAAAAAATGATTGGATAGCATCAAATTATGCAAAAAATGACATTTATGAGATTTTCCTAATTTTATAAAGTCATTTGCCTAATTTAATGCTATTTTGGTATTTTATTACCATTTTTACAACAAAAAAAATCCATTTTTGCATAGACTAAAATTACTTAGAATAGTTTTGAGTAGCTAGAGTAACTTCATGCATATTTGAATTCTCATTTTGCTCATGGGGGTCCTGTCCCGGGGGCGTGATAACAAGGCCATGTAATATTATTTGTCCGACTTGTATCGGGTTTTCTCTTTCTGCGTTTATTTTCAAGTCATTTCAATTTCTTGGATGTTTACTTACTGCTCTACTTTTTTCAATAATTTGAGTGTTAATTTCTTTCCTAAATTAGGTTAGTATTAATCTAGACATTGAAGAAAATAATCCCACAAAAACATTTGCAAGGACACTTAGCGGCTTTGATATTATAGGGTTATAATTGGTGATTAAGATCGCGTGACCACTTAGATAATGCACTCTCAAGTTAGGTACCGAAAGGGCGCTAATAGAAATGTTAGTGTAAACAAGTCCCCGGCCCTAGAATCTTTGGTTGCGTAGGAATCAAGGCGACACTCCCGCGTCTTGATTGGTTTCTAGCCGACCCCAATAGGCTAGTGGCGACTCCTAGAAGTACTTAAGTTATCGAGAATTCAAAACGAAATCCAACGTTGCGCGGGGTATGAACTTGGGGAGAGTTCGTGTCTAGATCGATGGGCCATCGGTCCACCTTTTTGGGCAATACCACCTAAACCCGTTCCTTTTTCCCATGACGGAAAAAGAAAGGGTCGCGACAGCTTGGCGACTCAGCTGGGGACTTGAGGACTTAGGCCTAGTATATCTTGATTGTTTGTTAACTAACGTGGTTTTATGGCAGCGCTTCGTGAAGGCTAAGGTAAGTCCGCTAATGTTGTGTTAAATGTTTTTGTAGGTTGGGAGTTATAAGGGGTGGAGTGATTGCTGACGTATTTGTTTTGCAGGTTGGTGTAAGAGCGTATGTGTATGTGAACGAAAATAGAAGTGTTGTTTTGATATCAACTGTTATGCATGTTTTAACCTGCTTTAGCACTACACTATGCACACACAACCTGCGATCTAAAACCCTGATCGCTTTAGGAAACCCACAGGAGGTGCCAAAAGTGTGGAAACGGTGCGGGGAAGGACCCATGGCTATCCCCCTTTTGGTTCCGCTCATTTTCAAATAGTGATAAAGAGGACTGTCCGACGCAAGTGCGGAATGGGGAAAACTCTTCTGATCTATTTGGGATGGGGACCTTTAGCCTCTAGAATCCCCACCTTTAGTGAGCCTCACGAGTCGACATGCGACTTGTCTTTGTGTTTGACTTATCCATCATTTTGGGTAAAGGTTTGTATCTTATTTGCATTCAACTATCGCACCTTTTTTTTTATGCGAATTTAAATTTACTTCGTAATAAATAGTGATTGATTTAAATGCCCCATAGGCTTAGATATCATGGGCCTCAATGAGCTTCGGGTCCTCCCGATTCCAAAGCGAGCATTGTTGGACATGTGGGATATTCTCGACATGAGCAAGAAGAACTATGTGGAAAAGAAGATCGGCCACCTCATTTCTCTTCTACGTATCGAGCCCCAAGTGGCATTGATCAAGGCCTTGGCCCACTTTTGGAACCCCGAAACCTCGACCTTTGTGTTTGGTCGTCACGAATTAACCCCGACTTTAGAGGAAATTCAAATCATCATCGGCAATGTCCATTCCTTTAGTGTTGTTGATCCTTCCTTAGGTGTGGATCCGGTCCCTCGTTTGAGTCAACTTTTAGGGGTCCCGCCGCCTGAGATTAGGACACTCCTTGATAGAAACTCCAAGGGCCTCCCACTAGCTTTCCTCGAGCAGCGATTCCATAGCTTCCTTTCGAGTCCTAGGGCCGAATCAGCCAAAGTCTTCCTATTAGCTTTCTTTGGATTTGTCATCTTTCCCTTCACTCAAAAAACAATGGACCCCGCTGTCATCCATGTTATCGATGGGATCCTTGTCCTCAAAGGGTTTACCAACATGATCCTCGCCGAAATGTTCATCTCCCTCAATCGTTTCAAGAAAGACAAGCGTGTAGCCCTTAGAGCCCCCTTAGGTATTCTCCAAGTTTGGTTTGTGTCTCACTTGAAGCAATTCGGGAGAAACTTAGCCATTCCTCATGTTAGCAACGACATACATCCCCTTACCCAATTTAGAGAGATAGAAAAATTCCTCCGTCCTTGGACTTTTCGTAATTGGGTAGACTTCCTCGCGAATCTTACACCTAAACAAGTTCTTTGGCAAGCCCTTTGGGTTCATCTTCCTAAAGTATGTCTTACAAGCGGCCATAACGATCCAATTCCACTCTTAGGTTTGACAGGGTCAACCTCTTATTATCCTTTAAGAGTCGCCCGTCAATTTTATGTGCTTCAAGAAATCCCTCCTCCTCTAAAGTCGGGTTTATTTCGTTTTGACTTTCACAATGGGGTTGTCAAGGGAAATCAACTCGAAGAATTGAAAAGTGAGGTGAAAAAGATCATCGATTTGCTCTACCATTGCCAACCGAAGGATGTAGAGTGGACTACGGAATTGGAAGGGTCCATGAAGGAACACCATGCATCAAAGGAGTACATAGCGCGATGCATTGAGCCCGAGCTCGCCGTTACCATCCCAAGATTCCCCATGATTCCGACTCCAAAGGAAACCCAAATGGGGCGGATCATAAGGGAGAGAGACGATGCCCTGGCTGAGGCAGAACATTGGCGTGAAGCCTACAAGCGCGTCCGCAACATGCTTTGAAGAGGCCCGATATCCAAGACTAGTCACGTTCCATTAGTTTTCCTTTATGGACTTTTAGTGCAAATGTTAAGCATGCTTTGATGTAATTAGTGAAATTCCCTCTTTTGTATGTCAAATGGAACGTGACATGGGCATTTTAATCAATCACTATGTGTTACTCCCTTTTAATTGCATAATTTCTTATAATGAAATTTTTATAAGAACCTGTTTACACAAGGTGCGACTTATGTAAAAGGTTTCTTATTTAAGTTTCATCATGAGAAAATATAAAATTAAAAGGTGCGAAATTTCCATTTTGTCGCTTCACCGTGTACTGATTTCGACCCTCTTGTTTTATTTTACAAAAAACCAGGTCCCGAAACTACGGCTTCGAGGCAATCGCCGATCCGGACACGATCAAGGGCCACACAAATGAATATTGAAGAGCAGAACGCCCGTTTCGCTGCTCTCGATGATAAGATCAATAATCTTGCGACTCAGCTCGCTCAATTCGCCAATGATATGAGGGGCCGCGTTAGCGAAGCAAATGCCGGTCAAGCCACACCTCAAGCTATCCCCGAGCCCGTAGAAGGACCCGCGAAAAGAACGTTATCGAGGAGGCATTGGGTTCTACACCGTAGTGGCTCTAACTAGATCCTATTTCGAAGTCACACCGCCGCTTAGAAGAAGAACACAACAAAAGGTTTGCGAAGATAGAAGAGAAACTTCGGATGTTACGAGGATACGAAAAACATATGATCGAGGACCTGTCTCGGTATGCACAAATGAGCTTTCCCGAGAAGTTCAAGATTCCCGATTTTACTAAATATGATGGGACTGGAGACCCGAAGATCCACTTGAAGTACTACTTGAACAGGATGGCAAGGTATGCCTAGAATGTCCCATTAATGGTTCAGACCTTCCAAGAGAGTCTGACAGACCTGCGCCTGCAATGGTACGTGGTTGTCGAGCCCCGAAAGTTCGAGAAGTGGGAGGAGCTAGCTGAGGCGTTCGTCTTGCAGTACAAGTACAATACCGAGATAGCCCCTACGCCCGAAGTGTTGACCCGAACTGAAAAGAAGAGGAGTGAGTCTTTCAGAGCCTTCGCTCAAAGGTGGCGTACTCTCGCCGCTCAAGTTCGACCTCCGCTCAGTGAAAAGGAGCTGCTCGACCTTTTCCTCAAGGCCCTACCTAGTGATTTCTATTTAAAGTTGGTGGGTTCAGGATGCTTGACTTTCTCCCAGCTGGTAGATGTCGGGGAGAGGATAGAGGGGGCCATGCATGATGGTAGATTGAGCGACGGGATTAGTCGAAAGATCCCGAATAGAAAGGAAAAAGATATGGAGATTGCGTATGTACAAGCGCCGATGGTGACGAGGCCCCCTGCCTCATCCTCCCAAGGCCCGTCTATGTTTCGAGATAGGGCATATCAAAATTATGAATTCAAGAAGAAGGCACCGAGGCAGTTCACTCCTCCGCCTAGACCTTTATCTAAGTTGCTGCCTATGTTGTTGAAAAGGGGAATGATAGCCAAAGAAGTACCTCGGGATGATCCCCCGAAATTCCCTGGGTTTGACCTGTCGAAGTCTTGTGAGTTCCATAGAGGCGAGAAGGGTCATGATGTAGATAACTGCTACACTCTCAAGAACAAAGTTCAGAATTTACTCGACAAGGGCATTTTATCCTTCAAGGATCCATCTCCTAATATTCAACAAAACCCGTTGCCTAATCATGCTGAGAATGTCAACGTGGTTATTGAGAAAGGTGATGAGAGTAAGCTAGCTCTTAATGTGGATGCCCACAGACTTTATAAATTACTAGTGTCAGCTTGGACACTTTGAAGACGGGGAGGATATTCCATTGAAAGAAAAATGGAAACGCATCACCCAGATGGTGGACATGGGAGTAATCTTCAGTACGAAGGAACATAGTATGGCAACCATGACGGCTGTTCTTAATTCATTTCGCGAGGAGTTGGAAGAGACACTTGCTGAGCCTATTGAAACTAACAAGCTACCTAATGAAGGTGCGCCAGAAGATCTAATTGAGGCCAACAGCAAAAGAGAAAATTTGTACGAGGACTTTGGGCCTCAAGCTAGCAATGTGGATTGGAATTATGAATTCGTAAAGCTCGCTCGTGAGCATGGAGAAGTAGTCGACACACTGGGTCAGCCCCAGCGGCAAATTCGACTATCTCGTGAAGTATTCACCGCCACCCAGTTTCTTCATCGATCCCAAGGATGTTGTTCCCGATGGGTGGGGAGGTATGGACGACCCGCTTGAACCTAAAGAGATGGTTGGCATGATCACTCCTGTGGTGATTGACTTATCTGTCGATGAGGACTTATGGATGCCGGAAGAGGGAGATGTTGAGCAGTTAGTCGTTGACCTGGCGGCCGAAGAGTTCGCTGCCCTAGAGATCGATGATAGCGTCATGGAGCCAATGGTGATTGAACTCCGCCTGAGGACGAAGAAGATATAATAGTAGACCGAATCCCGAGCTACAACCCCAAGGCAGTTCCTTGGAGTTATAAGACAAGTGAAATCGACGCCATCACACGGTCAGGCCATTGCTATGCACCTACAGGGGTCATTGAAAAGAAAGCCGTCTCAGATGAGGAGGCGAAACAATTCTTGGCGATTGTGAAGACCAGCGAATTCAACATTGTGAATCAGTTGAGAAAGATGCCAGCCCAAATCTCTCTTTTGGATCTTTTCAAATCATCCGAAAAGCACAAGAATGCATTGCTCAAGGTTTTGAATGAAGTGCATGTCCCAGAGACCATCGATGACACCCAGTTGGAGGAGTTTGTGGGGTCTATCTTGCTGAAAGATCAGATTTCTTTTGCCGATGAAGATTTCCCTCCAGAAGGTCGCGATCATACCAAGGCGCTACTTATTTCAGTTAAGTGTCGTGATAGAATGGTAGCCAGAGCGCTAATTGACAATGGGTCTGCATTAAACATTTGCCCACTCGCCACCCTTTGTCGCCCAGGGGAGAGTGAAGAGAAAATTCTCATCATCTAAATCTACCGTCCGAGCTTTTGACGGTATGAAGAAGGAGGTCATTGGCGGTCGAGCTTGAATTACTGATTGGTCCAGTTCTTTTTCTAGTCAACTTCCAGGTCCTGGACATTTTTAATGCATTCAATTTTCTACTAGGACGACCTTGGATACACACTGCCGGAGCCGTGCCCTCGAGCTTGCATCAGAAGGTTAAATTCGTCGTGGATGGAAAGTTGATAACTGTTCACGGAGAGACCGATTTCAAAGTTTTCCACGACACTGCAATTCCGTACATAGAGCCTGAGAACAAGGCTGAATCAAGCTACCAGACTTTTGAGTTAGTGTCGGTAATCCATATGCCTGTGGGGACTATTATACGCAACCCAGAAGTAGCTAAGCCTTCGATGATGTCGAGTAGGGTGTTGCTCGAGAATGGTCATATTCCTGGGACTGGACTAGGACTACATGGACAAGGTATCAAAGAGCCTATTCGGGCTTCCAAGTGGCGTAAGAAAGCAGGCCTAGGTTATCATGGAAGCGATTCTGGTGGCCGAGATAACCATGAAGGACGAAATAGTTACGGAGGTCGGGGGAGTTTATTTGGGTTAGGAGAAGGTCAGAAGGGATTACTCCTTCCAGAATTGAAAGAGATATTCCCAGGTCCACCCAAGTTGCTACAGGAAGAGGAGACCATTTTTGGTCTCGTTGATTTATTCAAGGAGGAGTTTGCTTGTGCTATCACGGAAAATGAAGAGACCAAGCCTTCTGTTGCCACCGCCAACCCTTCTGAGTAGGGATGCCACTTTTCTTTCCTGTTTTGCATTGTCTTAGTTTATGTTCACTCCTTCCATGGGAGGTCTGTTTAGGTCTAAGGTTGTTTCTCTTTGTAATCAAAGTCTTGGATCGCGAGCCGTCGGTCTAAGACCTCGAGTCATGTAAACGGCCTCATCTTGTTAATGAAGTCATGATCATGTTTTATTAAGGACGTGTGGAAGTACCCAAACCAGACTAATGATGATGCTTTGAGGTCTGGACTTCTGCGCTTCCTAGTTTCAAAATCATTTGCCGATGGGGACGTCCAAGGATATGAGGACGGATCCTACATTTTCAAAAACTCTTTCAAAATGATTTCAAAATGCATGCATATCATTAGTTGCAATAATATTTGCCAATTTAATCGCTAACCTTCTTTGTGGCATCTCAGGCATAACATTTCACATGATCATGATAGGTGCATATGTGAGTCGGATTTGCTTGACGAAAATTCCTCTGGGACCGATGATGACAAGGATGATTGTGATCGGAAAAGCATCGAACAAGATTGGATCCGGCGCGAAGAGTCTAAGCCGTTGACCGCGGAGCCTACAATCACAATAAATCTGGGCGATTCGGAGAATGTTAGAGAAATCAAAATTGGAGCTAGCCTTTCTGAAATCAAGACTAGAAGGATGGTCGACCTTTTAAAAGAATACCAAGATGTGTTCGCATGGTCATATACGGATATGCCGGGATTAGATAGGGAAATTGTAGAGCATGCTCTCCCCACTGATCCGAGTATCCCACCTAAGAAACAAAGGCTCCGAAGAACAAAGCCCGAATTATCCAAGAAAATTGAAGAAGAAGTCATGAAGTTATTGGAAGTAGGCTTCATACAAGTGTCGCACTACTCTGATTGGATCGCCAATGTAGTCCCTGTTATGAAGAAGGATGGTCGGGTCAGGATTTGTATTGACTACCGCGATCTGAATCGAGCAAGTCCAAAGATGACTTCCGCTGCCTCATATCGACGTATTGGTCGACAAAGACCGCGCAGATTTGAGTTATTCTCTTTTATGGATGGGTTTTCGGGTTACAATCAAATTCGGATGAAAGAAGAAGATAAAAGTAAAACCTCCTTCATTACCCCTTGGGGACCTTTTTGTTACAAGGTAATGCCTTTCGGTCTAAAGAATGCGGGGACAGCGTACCAAAAGAGCAATGGTCACCCTGTTCCATGATATGATGCATAAGGAGGTAGAGGTCTCGTGAGACGATATGATTGCCAAATCCAAACATGGAGAGGACCACATCGAGGTGTTGAGAAAGTTGTTTGACCGACTTCGAAGATTCAAGCTAAGACTTAACCCCGCCAAATGTGTGTTTGGGGCAAAGTCTGGGAAGCTATTGGGGTTTATGGTCAGTAGTCAAGGCATTGAAATTGATCCATCGAAAGTTAAGGCCATTTGTGATTTGAAGCCTCCTTCAACTGTCAAAGAGGTTCGGAGTTTGCTAGGGAGACTAAACTATGTGGCCAGATTTATTTCTCAATTGTCTGAGACGGCTAAACCTTTTTTCAAGCTCCTGAAGAAGAATGCCAAAGTCGACTGGGATACTGATTGTCAAAAGGCATTTGAGAAAATAAAACAATATCTTTCTCATCCGCCAATCCTGGTGCCACCTATCCCTAGAGTGCCATTAATACTCTACCTGACTATCCATGATGAGTCGTTGGGAGCCTTGCTAGCTCAGAAAAGACCAAGCGACGACAAAGAATGTGCGATATATTATCTCAGTAAGAAGTTTACTTCGTCCGAAATAAATTACCCTGGAGTTGAGAAAACGTGTGTGGCTTTGGTGTGGGTGTTACACCGCTTACGCCAATACACACTCCATCATCGGATTCTGCTTGTAACTGAGAATGATCCCATCAAATACCTACTGGAAAAACCTGCATTGGTCGGAAAGTTAGCAAAATGGCAAGTTCTGATGTCCGAATTCGGCGTCCACAACATGGTGCAAAAATCCATCAAGGGAAGAGCTATAGCTGACATGTTAGCGAGAAAACTTTGAAAGGTCGAAAGACTATGATCGGTCGGATCCTATAGAGGAGGCGCATTTCGGAGATAGCGGGATGATAAGTGGACCATGTACTTGACGGTCTTGTTAACTTTGGCTGGTTCGGGACCGGGCGTTCTTATCTCCCCAACGGTCAACACCACCACCTGTGGCCGCCAAGTTGGTATTTCCTTGTACCAACAATATCTCGAGAATCTGAGGCTTGCATACTTGGATTCGTTGGCCGTTGACATGAAAGTTAGGAAACTGCAAGTCTACGGCGATTCCGCCTCATCATTCTCCGCACGGGGTCAATGGCGAACTCGTGACCCCAAGTTGATCCCTTACCACAAATTCCTTGAGGAGTTGATAAAGGAGTTTGAGGAGATTTCTTTTGAGTATTTACCCCGGCTCGCAGAATCAGTTTTGCGACGCCCTTGCCACTTTATCATCAATGCTACAAGTCATGGAAGGGCTAGACATCGAACCACTTTAAAATCGAAATACCGACACGTCCGGGCTTATTGTTCGGCGATCGCAGATGAACTCGATGAGAAGCCGTGGTATCACGACATCATGAACTATCTTCAAAGGGGTGAATATCCTCCGGAAGTGAACCCATGGATCAAAAAATACATAAGGAAACTAGCGGCAAAATTCTTCATCGGTGGCAATACTTTTTAAAGAGGTCCTTTGACTCAATTTTGTTGAAATGCGTTGATGCCAAAGAAGCTAATCAAATGATGAGGGAAATTCATGAAGGAGAATGCGGTCCGCACATGAACGGTCATCTTTTGGCCAGAAAAATCATGAGACTAGGTTACTTCTGGATGGCTATGGAGGCTGATTGTATTCGGCATGTTCGTTATTGCCATCGGTGCCAAATCTATGCAGATAAAATCAACGTACCGCCAAATGAACTGCGTCAAATGTCCGAGCCATGGCCCTTCTCAATGTGGGGGATCGATATGATTGGGCCAATTAATCCTAAGGCTTCTAATGGACATCGCTTCATCTTGGTAGCCATCGATTACTTCACCAAGTGGATCGAGGCGAACTCGTATGCCAATGTCACCTCTAAGAATGTAGTCAAGTTTATTCGCCGTGACATCATCGCTCGCTATGGAGTCCCGGAGGCGATCATTACTGATAACGGCTCTAATCTGAACAACAAGGTGGTGGATGGCTTACTCAATGAGTTTCACATTCGTCACCTAAATTCCTCACCTTACCGCCCGCAAATGAATGGAGCCGTGGAGGCAGCCAACAAGAACATAAAGAAGATCTTGTCAAAGACTGCCAATAATTATTGAGACTGGCATGAACGGCTGCCTTATGCGTTGATGGCATATCGAACTTCGATTCGCACTTCGACAGGGGCAACTCCTTTCTCGCTTGTTTATGGTATGGAGGCTGTCTTGCCCAGAGAAGTCGAAATCCTTCATTAAGGATTCTCTCACAAGTCGAGCTCTCTCGAGGAAGAGTGGACTCAACAAAGATGGGATCGCTTGAATATGATCGATGAGAAGAGACTAGAGGCTTTATGCCATGGTCAATGCTACCAAAAGCGAGTCGCGAAATCCTTCAATCGCAAAGTCCGGCCTCGACATTTTGAAGTTGGAGATCTCGTGCTGAAGAAAGTGCTATCCATCACACCTGAATTAGGTGGGAAGTTCGCCCCAAATTATGACGGTCCGTACGTCGTTAGAAAGGTTCTACCGGGGGGCGCTTTAATTCTTAAAGAAATGGATGGCCAAGAGTTGCCAAAGCCTGTAAACACCGATTCGGTGAAAAAGTATTTTCCTTGAATGAAATCCAAGGCCCGAGAACCATTTTCGATGCAATCCGAATCATTGTAGGATATTCACATCATGCATATCATGCATACATGCACACATGTTTACTTTGTAGGTCTCAAACAATTTGCCAATTGATCCATGAACGGCTAACTGTCTTGGCAAGCATCCGACAAGCCAAATGCGAAGGAGAGGGTTACCAAGTCGTTAGGCCGCAGGTAAGTACCCTTTTTCTTAAGGCCAAAGAAGGTTGAATTGAAAATTTGCTTTGAAAAAAAAAAAAGGTTTTTGACGAGCTTGAGAAAAACAAGCATAAAAGCAGATTTTGTGAAAATAAACTTTTCACAAAAATGTTGAATATCATCCCTGTCCAAAGTTGTTTTGATGCTTGGTGGAGCGTTCATTTTTCGAATCAAAATTCCCAATGAAGATCTTGGCAAAACAAGAGGAAATATGTTAATCATGCCAAGCGAGAAGCACTTAGAATGAAGAAAGGCAAACCATTCTCAAACACGTCCTACAAACACCTTGTGAGTTGAGTGCAAAAATCGTGTTTTAGGACGAGAGGTTCATTCGCAAATTGTACACGGATCAAAATGAAAAGAGGCATTTCTTTCATCCATCCTACACACTACAGGTAATCATAGTTAAGCCCCTTTGAGCCTTCACATGTGAAGAATTTCTACAAAATACCCCTGTCAAGAACCACCCTACAACGGGACAAATTTGGAGGTTTTGGTTGACATGCTTTGGAGGAAAAGATGAGAAAAACTTCTTTGCCCTTACTTGCATTAATCTTCTTGTGGTAACTTCAGATGAGTCCTTATGGAAGCTCGAAACATCCCAAAATGAAGAAGAGCATTCATTTCTCTATCCAGACACTCATACCATTTGCTTAGCCAGGTTGAGCCTGAATATTCATTTCTAAAGCCCGAATGGTGATTATCTCCCTACACTGGGGCAAAGCATGTGATTTATCAAGACAATTGGTACTCATGAGACAGTGTGAAAAACATCTCGAGAGTTTTGAAAGCTCAAAAAAAAAATGAAATGAATAGAGCAAAAGTCAAATGAAAACTAGGGGGGCATGAGAAAGCAGTGTGCCTGGTAAAAGCAAGGCCAATGCCCAGAGCAAAAAAAAAGTTACATCAAGAGAAAAAATTCTCATGAAAAAAAAAGGGGGAATGTCAAAAGCAAAATGCTTGCAAAAAAAATCATTGCAAAAGCAAAAGTCACTAGAGAAAGGAGCAAAGCTCTTACATTAAAACGATTAGTCAATGGACTTTCGAGACAGTTGAATTTCAGAAGTCGAGTGCCTTCAAAAGATTGGATGATACGGTAATGATGCTATGATAATCACCAACTCCTAAACCCCTTTTGAAAATTTCTGAGCCTTTCGAGCCTTTACCCAAACCAATGCTATAACCTTCTCCAAAGTCTTTTCGGATTAGGATGGTCTAAGTAGAAATTTGGATTCCCAAACAAGTTATCGGTTGAAGAAGTGGGGGCAAAGTTATCTTATCTCATCTTAAGGTTTCTTGACTTGTAAACCTGATGGAAATGCTGATCAAAATTATTTCATTCTTTAGCCAATGATGCTTATCCGTTGTCGAAACCATGACCAAACCCACATTACAGTCATTTAAAAGACCTCTTGGATCGGCCAATGCGTACTTATTGCGAATGATTCTCGAAACCTTCGACACTGATAGTGTGAGATATATAGAGAGATCATGTCTACTTCCCACATCAATGGATGGGATCAAACAGCCCTTTTAAGAGTAGGTGAGAAGTCCTTTCAGACTAAGGAATTCTTGTTTGGCATGCTTAATGGGCTCTCTTCATAAGCTAACATCACTTCGATAAAAGACTTTCTCCTAAGGGAATTGGATGATTAATGACGTCCTTCATGCATTAAGGCAATTTTGCAATAGTGAAGGATATTGAATGCTTTCCAGACGATTGAGTCTATTCTAAATTGCTCGTGCAACTAATGCTTTTCCATTGATGATACCATTTTGATATGTCCTCTTGTGATGTTATCTGGCCTGGTACGCACTCGCTACTAGAGCACTCGTTATAACACGTACCTGCTATTACTAATCCTGTAAGACAGGTGACGTTTCCTCAAACACCAACCTTCAAGCTGATCTCGGAAATGCTAAGATGCATCCAAGCATTCATGAATTCCCAAGACCCTGTTGGCAAGGACACAATAGGCGATCTATCAAGCTCTCAGACAAGGACCCTAAGTGTCTGAGTCTTTTCAAGCCTTGCTGACTGAGGGCTTTTAAGCAATCCGATCTGACCTACAGGTATGTACACCTAGGTACTCTTTCAAAAGGTTTGTGGTCCAACCTTAAACCACGCTTTTCAAAAAAGGGTTCCGGGTCATCCTTAAACCCCGATTTCAAAAGGTTACGGGTCATCCTTAAACCCTGATTTCAAAAGGTTCCGGGTCTTTCCTTAAACCCCGATTTCAAAGGGTTCCGGGTCATCCTTAAACCCCGATTTCAAAAGGTTCCGGGTCTTTCCTTAAACCCCGATTTCAAAAGGTTCGGGTCTTCCTTAAACCCCGATTTCAAAAGTTCCGGGTCTTTCCTCAAAACCCTGAAAATCTTGAAAAGGTTTAAAATCCTAAGTGGAAATCTTGAGCATTTTAAAATCCTGAGTGAAAAACATTAGGTATCTCAAAATCTTGAGTGCAATTTGCCATTCAACAGGGTTTTAGCCCCTAGGCGGAATCTTTGGCGTTCATAGGGTTTTAGTCCCTAGGCGTTCCTTCAAATTCCCCCTGCCGTTCAATAGGGTTTTAGCCCCTAGGCGGAATCTTTAGGCGTTCATAGGGTTTTAGTCCCTAAGCGTTCCTTCCGGTTTTATTCCCTTTGCCGCTTCAATAGGGTTTTAGCCCCTAGGCGGAATCTTTGGCGTTCATAGGGTTTTAGTCCCTAGACGTTCCTTCTGGGTTTTATTCCCTTTGCCGTTCAATAGGGTTTTAGCCCCTAGGCGGAATCTTCGACGTTCATAGGGTTATAGTCCCTAGGCGTCCTTTTCGAGGCATTGTTCCTATTGCCGTTCATAGGGTTTTAGCCCCTAGGCGGAATCTCGCCTGTTCAATAGGGTTTTAGCCCCTAGGCGGAATCTTCAACGTTCATAGGGTTTTAGTCCCTAGGCGTTCCTTCTAAGTTTTATTCCCATTGCCGTTCAATAGGGTTTTAGCCCCTAGGCGGAATCTTAGACTTCCATAGGTTTTTAGTCCCTAGGTGTTCCTTCAAGGTGTTGTTTTTATTGCCGTTCATAGGGTTTTAGTCCCTAGACGGGATCTTAGCTGCTCACAAGGTTTTAATCCCTAGGTGAAATTTCCGACGTTTACAAGGTTTTAGTCCTTAAACGTCATTTTTAATTTTGTCCCTAACAAAAAAAAAACAAAACAAAAAACAAAAAAAAAAAAAAACATCCAAAAAAAAAAAAAAAAAAAAAAAAAAAAAAAATCCAATCATTCCTCATGCTTTAGCCATTGCGCCATCCCATGCCCTCCACAAAAAATTTTTAGGTGTCTCTTGTCTTTGAAAGGAACCTTCGCAAGCTCCCCTTCAAAGAGGGGCAGCTGTTGACACCTAAATTTTTTGCCCAAAAATCGTTTTCGAAAAATTGGAATTTGGTCTTCCACAAAAATATTTTGGAATTATTCTACTAAAAAAAAAAAAATGGAAGAGCAAGGGCCAAGGATTCAAGTATAGCTAGCCGAGACCTGAGGGATCAAATTGCAAATGAACCAGCAAGTTGGGGCCAAAATGCAATTTTCAAAAGTTGGGGGACCAAATCGCAAAATTTGTAAAATTTTCCCCCAAGCCCTTAAATCATCATTTTAACCCCTAATCAAGTTTGAAAGTGAAAATGGGCAAGGTAAAATTGATCAGATCAAGCCAAAAGGACTAGATTGGCTCAAATTGGGCATCCTCGAGCAAGAAAATGGCTAGTTTTGAGGGACTTTTCTGCAAAATTGGGCATGGAAAATTGCAAATTCTGATTATCATCTTAAACTAGTATACTTCAAGTTTCAAACTGACCAAAAATTCCGACCAGATTAATGCATTAAAGCACTTAAATCAGCTTCCAAAAACCGGTCCACGATTTGGTCTAATTCGAGGCTGCTGAGTAGCCAACTTTGTGGCCCCACCATATCCTACTCAGCCAACCGATTAGTGTGAACTCTGGCCGAGGTGTGAGACCATCATTAGGAGTGCAAATGGACAAAAATTTGCCAAGGAAAAGCTGCTGAATGCACGTGATAATCTCAGTCAAACCTGCTCACGCAACAGCTGCAAAGTGGATGATTTTGGGGTCAGAAAGTTGGTGAAGAGACTCAGTTTGCAGGCTTGGTAAATGGGTAATCACGGGCTCAAAATCTGGTTGGATTTGGTGGATAGGATCTCTGAAGCACGTTCTTTTGGGGGATAAAAAGAAAGGGATGAGAGGAGAAGCGGAGAGTTGACGGTCGTGCCAAAAACACACCCCCAGACACAACTCAAACAGAACATGAACCCAGAAAAGTTCCAGACTGGCTTGTGGAGAGAAAAGTGAGATTTTCGTGAACTTCGAGCCAAAACTAGCCAAAACCTTCAACTAGAGAGTTGAACTACATTCAAAGAGCTTTCCAACCATAGGTCACACGTCCCAAATGGATGTCAGGAAGCCACCCAAAATCCCCTCGAAAAGCAGCCCATTCTCGGGTCAATAGGGAAATCCAGAAATTTTCTAAGTGTTGAAGTCAGATGGTCACTGGTGAGGGAAGGTGGGAGTTTTTGAGAGACATGAGGAATATATGAGGAAACCCGTGACTTGGAGATTAAACTAGAATACATCTAGTTTTGGTTGGTGTCAAATTAGTCAGAAAAAGAGGTCGTTTATTCTGGTTTTGGAGACCAACAAAAACCTTCGTTGTCAGTTCTTTCTTTGCATATCTCATTTTCCAGTTTGAAGAAGCCTAGTTCCCCGCGCCCTTCGAAGACAATTTTTTGGTTCCCTCAGCCAAGGGATACTTCAAAGAGAAACTAGGAAGCAAGGTGAGCATCCTACATGTATTTTTGTTCAATTTTGAACATGTTTTAGTCATGCAAAAATCAAGAGAAGACCAGCCCAGAGAACTGATTTCTGAGGCTGGAATTTTTCTAAGTGTTGGAGCCCTTCATCAGCCCTATATGTTTGACTTGTTACTCCCCTTTGCATGCGTTTTCTACTTTCATGAGCTTGATGAACGTTATATGGGTGTACAAATTATGCTGAGATCTACTTGGTTTGGTCTTTGAAGCCCTGTGTGAACCATGAGATGACTTGCAACTCGAGTAAAAAGCCAAGCTAACCCACAATGATTCATGGCTAGTCACTACGAACCATGCGTGTATGCTTCTTGGAGGGTTGTTTCGACGTGTTCACTTGATCATTCTCCATGATGTTTGTTTCATTTAAAAGCAGATATTACGTATATTCTTTTGGATGAAGTGATGTTTCCCATAGATCTTGCACGTGATGAGTGTCGGACTTTAAACTTGGGCATGCAACAGGTTTGCTTGACCTGGGTTTAAACCCAGATTTGCAAAAGCAGCCCGAACCCACATATTGGAGGCCGATTCCAACTCGGTTCTTGTGCGTTTTAGGTCGTGATTTCTAGCTATTCTTGTTCTTTGCATGTGATAATATAGCCTTGATACTTTGGTTCCATTTGATATTACACACGGAGTGAGATTGAAGGCCATGAATATGGCTCGAGGAAGCCATTTGGGGTAGTTTCATGCACACCAAATGCTCGACGAAATGCCCAAACCAAGCTTCGATCTTGAAACGGTTGATTTGAGCCCGGTTCTCACAATATTCATATTCTGAGTTGTTGCATGTTCGCATAAACCGAGCATAGGTCAATTTAGGAATTCCTTTTTAAAAAAAAAAAAAAAAAAAAAAAAAAAAAAAATCAAAAAATTTCAAAAAAATGAAAAATGTTGGATAGCATCAAATTATGCAAAAAATGACATTTATGAGATTTTCCTAATTTTATAAAGTCATTTGCCTAATTTAATGCTATTTTGGTATTTTATTACCATTTTTACGACAAAAAAAATCCATTTTTGCATAGACTAAAATTACTTAGAATAGTTTTGAGTAGCTAGAGTAACTTCATGCATATTTGAATTCTCATTTTGCTCATGGGGGTCCTGTCCCGGGGCGTGATAACAAGGCCATGTAATATTATTTGCCCGACTTGTATCGGGTTTTCTCTTTCTGCGTTTATTTTCAAGTCATTTCAATTTCTTGGATGTTTACTTACTGCTCTACTTTTTTTCAATAATTTGAGTGTTAATTTCTTTCCTAAATTAGGTTAGTATTAATCTAGACATTGAAGAAAATAATCCCACAAAAACATTTGCAAGGACACTTAGCGGCTTTGATATTATAGGGTTATAATTGGTGATTAAGATCGCGTGACCACTTAGATAATGCACTCTCAAGTTAGGTACCGAAAGGGCGCTAATAGAAATGTTAGTGTAAACAAGTCCCCGGCCCTAGAATCTCTGGTTGCGTAGGAATCAAGGCGACACTCCCGCGTCTTGATTGGTTTCTAGCCGACCCCAATAGGCTAGTGGCGACTCCTAGAAGTACTTAAGTTATCGAGAATTCAAAACGAAATCCAACGTTGCGCGGGGTATGAACTTGGGGAGAGTTCGTGTCTAGATCGATGGGCCATCGGTCCACCTTTTTGGGCAATACCACCTAAACCCGTTCCTTTTTCCCATGACGGAAAAAGAAAGGGTCGCGACAATTAGCTATTTCAAAGATTTTTTTACATGATTGCATTTTCCCAACAAGTTTTAAGATCTAAGATGCATTTATCATAACGAATAAATATTATTAACTAACTCAAATAAGAGTTGTATCCCAATAGGAGCAAAGTTATAAGTCACATTAATTTAGGTTCGTTATTTCTAAAAATGATTTGTCAATTTAATAAATTGTTAACCAAGACAAAATAAAAGTAAATAACTCAATAAATATGGTAAATTAAAGAAAAAATCCAAATAAATATTGATAAGCTAACATGAATGAGAGTTGATGACCCAAAGTTAGATGGTAATATAGTCTCACAAAAGTTGGCAAGTGAGTCTAATTTAGATTGGTAATTTCATATATAAGTTAGTAAATTGAAACGGTTAGTAAGTTATACAAGTAAAAATTGGTATGTTAGTACAAGTTGCTATTTTTAAACTGTCAAAGAAAAGTTGATAATTTCGTTAAAAAGTAGGTAAGTTTCTAACAAGTTATTAAGGAAAAATTATTGATCCTTTTTTCTATTAACACAATTCTTTGCACTTCCTAGCACTCAATAAAATTTACTGGTACAGAAAAAAAAAGTTCTTATTTTAGGTAATAAGAAATAGAATTCTGCTGTTACGACAGCTATTTTTTCTATTGCCTTGGAGAATTATATAAAATAAATCATAACAAACTAATGAGATGAGAGAAATACGCTTCTCTAACATCCATAATTTAAGACAGAAGATTGAGTTCTCTACTTTATTCATCGATATTTCTTGCTATCTGAATACTTCCGGTTCCTCTTACAGAGAATGGACTTCCACACACTTTTTAATTGGAGCTTGCATTCTCTGTACGATACTTGATTTTAACCTCTTGGCTCATGAATTCTGCATTGATCTTGGATTTCGCGTGTGCTCCATGTTCTTCTCGCTCTCTCTATCGAGGAGAGACATCAGAAACACAACCACTGATCACTGAACATTGGGGCATTATCCTGCTGCTATCGAGCTTCTTGCTGGATCGATTCGAGTTTCGCTCTTGAAATTGTTGTTTGCGCTTCACACTTGGGATGACGAATGCGGGTTGGTCAGGCGCGGGGAGGCTCACAGAATCAGCACTACTAAGCATAAAAACAACTGCATCCATAGCGGGTCGGGCTTCTTTGTCATTCTGAACGCAAAGCAAGCCAATGTGAACACATCTGATCACTTCATTTGCAGAGTAAGATTCAATCATTGTCGGATCCACAATTTCCAGCAATGCTCCAATTCTCCAGTGTTCCCAAACCTAGGACGTATGCTGGTACCGTCATTTATTTACCAAAAATGAATGAAATTGCAGGATCTAATTGTACTCACATAGTCTAGAAGGCTGACATCGCGATCTGATATGTAAGAATACCGATTCTTCTTGCCAGTTATGATCTCCAGAATCAGCACACCAAAGCTAAACACATCGGATTTTACGGAAAATTGACCATACATAACATATTCAGGAGACATGTAGCCACTGCGAAGCAGTTCAAAGAGGAAGACATAATCGTGATTCTTGTGAATGAGCATAGTTTGCTTAAAGATCAAGATGTCATGGCACAATATATTCTATACATCAGAAAATTTAATTAAAGGTCAAATCTGTTAGCATAATTACTGCAAATTATCCTGCGGGTTGTTCCTACCGTGAGCCGGAGTAATATGAATTTGAACTTACTGAGTTCCGGCAATTCTTTTTGTACTTCGTTGAGTTTGCTTAGCACCCAAACTCCTAGCCATACCAAAGTCCGAGATTTTTGAGTTCATGTCATTATCGAGTAGAATGTTGCTAGCTTTGAGGTCACGATGGATAATTCGGAGTTGAGAATCTTCATGAAGATAAAGAAGACCATGTGCCACCCCAACCATGATCTTGTGGCGCGCTGACCAATCCAACCGTCTGCTTTGCTGAGGGTCTGTGTTGGCCAAAATTTGTAATGTTCGAGTCAGAAGAAGTTCTACTTCATGTATGAATCTAATTGACAAGTGATCATTGTCGCATGTAATTCTCTTTTGAAACCATCAACTTGTATGGAGAATGTCCCAAGGCATAGCTACTAAACTTTTGCTTAAACCATGGGAATATTTTTAGATGGTGGCTAGGATTGCAAAGAAAGAACTAAACCGAGTGGAAAGGAATCAAGAATGTGAAGAGCAAGGAGCAAACCAAAGAGCAACTGGTCTAGGCTTCCATTGGGCACGTATTCATAGACTATTATCGTTTCTTTTTTTTCCATGGAAAATCCCAATAGCCTCACTATGTTTCTGTGCTGAAGCTTGGCGATCAATTCGACTTCGTTTTTGAATTCCTGTACTCCTTGTTTCGAGCTTTGAGACAGCCTTTTTGCTGCAATATTTCTCCACAAGGCAGCGTACCCTACAAAAGACAGAATATGAATGAAAATGTCGTGTTATGACATAACATGAAAATGGATAGACTCTCTAGGTAGTGCTTTATGCCATATCTCTATGTCCGAACTTCTTACCCTGTAAACTGGACCGAATCCACCTTCCCCTAATTTGTTGTGATTCGAGAAGTATGCTGTGGCGACTATAATTGCGCACACGTCAAATTGCAGGGAATGTAGTTCTGACATTTCGGTCTCGACTGTGTAGCAGTAAGCCATCAACTTTTCAATACAAATAAACCGTAAATATTAAGACTAATGCAAGCAGGGTAGATCTATGACATTTCTCACCAAGAGGGTCTTCTTCGACATGGTTTCTCTTCTTCCTTTCTCTTTTGAGGATAAAGCAGAGCACAACACAAAGTAGCGCGACTGCACAAATTGGAGAAGTGATCCCGACAGCTAATCTTTTTGGAGAAAGCCTTTTCTTCTTTACTGTAATTTAATTAGTGGAAGGCGTCATTAGTATAGTGGCATTACCTTTAGCATCTAGCAAACATAAGGTATAGGCAATTAAATGACGTGCCACCAAACATGGTCGAAAAAGTGAAGATAAATGTGTTACAACTATTAAAAAAAAAAGAAGGTCGAGTTCATTACCTTTATCGTAGAGAACGGGTATAACTCGAACCTGACGAAGCAACTCGGAAGCAAGATTCTGCCCCCAATTTTCCCAATTTTAATTGTCAGCAGATTCGTAGTAGCATTCTGCAGGCAATCCTGACAATGAGCTGCCGAGATATCAGGATTGCACTGGACAAATGCATATAGAGGAGTGCCCCAGGAGTCGAAGTAGGCCTCTTTGGAAGCATACTTCTTATTGGGTCGTTCCGCGGCTGGAGTTATCAATTGGATCATTGTTTTGTTCAATAGCTTCATGAACTCGGTGGTCTCTTTCACATTATCTAGATTATACAGGGCCAGAAGAGGCGCTTTGTCCGTGGCTGAAAAGAAGTTACGGTCCGAATACCGCAACACGCACTCGTCAAACCAGCGGATGGACTCTTTGGCCATAGGACAGAGCTCTTTGATCTCGACACTGGCATCTCTCACACATTTCATGCACACATCCTTAGTGACATCTCCCCTGCATAGGAAGCTGCCGTACACGGCGCTGGCATCACTTGGCTTCCCTTTGCTCGTGTTGAAGAATCCATTGCTCAAGTTGGCGTGAGAGGAGAGGGAGTGGAGGAGGAGGTCGAGGTTGGTCTCATAGGCGCTTTTCGGAGTGAAAGTGCTTGGATTCGAGCAGTAACGAGCGCTGATGGTAATGGTTGATTCGGTTTCGGGGGTGAGAACGCTAAGCATGAAAATCAGGATTGCAAAAGGCTTTGTCATGTTTCTTTTGGGGGACTCGGGCGAAAGTGGCAGTTCTTGCCCTTTCATTTCAGCCCCATGGATTGCAATGTACCTTCATTTATAGTGAAGAATGAGAAAGATCAGGATTTAAGGGGGGGAAAAAGGAAAATTATTGGTCAACCGTGTATATTTTGGGGTGTCAAGATTAATGATCCCCTGTATCCTAATTCTTTGGTGATTTCATACTCCAGGTATGTAGTCGAGTTAGATGATTTCGACATTCTTTATTGGGTCTAGCCACGTAGGAAGTTTCCTTGAAAACACGGACATACGGCGGCATCGTTTTTGTTGTTATGTAAAGTGAATCGACTAAAATCACCAAAATTAAAAATAAAAGAGGTAACTTACTGTGAATACTCAAAGTACAAGATAAATTACGCCGCCCTACACCAGCAGGTGTCTCTTGCAAGTTAGCTCTGATTTAATGTATACAATTTAGGGAACTCTCCGATAGAATAATTTGAAGGTGAAAACACTCACAATTTACTTAGCTTGACTCTAATCAATAAGAGAATGAGAGGAATAGACTTCTTTTTTCCTTTTTTAATATTTATCCTTGTAAATTGATTACATGACTTGCCTTTTATGGAGGATTGTTACATGACTCTCACTCTTAAATAACTCAAATGTATATTGCATCTCAAGGAGATAGATTCCTTAAATTTAAAAAATATTGAACTAGAAATAGAAACATGAACAGTCAAGATGCGTGCCTGTAGGATATTCATGAATTTGATTTAATTATTAACACTCTCGTCAATTAATGGCATGACCCCGAAATGACTTTAAATAATGAGAAAAAATTTATGGTAAATGTGTCAACAGTAGACATAATTTGGCGTTTTTAATGATTTTTCTCTTAAAAAATGTCCAGAAATGACATTAAATAATGAGAAAAAAATTTAAGGATTATTAGTGTCATTACCTTTATTGACAAGAAATGCTCTAAAAAATAAGAATGGGGCAGATAGACCACCTTTTTGGCAAATGGTCCTTAATGAGTGGCTCACGAAGATTTGGAATTCGAGAGGTCATCACAACTTTTTCCTCTCTCAGATTGTCACGTGTCTCAATCAACCCAAAAATCTTTACCACCTTTTAGGCATAAACTGCAATAATAAGAAGATATATGTTGGTGACACTGCTAGCACAAAATATTTTTTATACAAAAAGTCAGAAAAAAAAAGAACTCTCCTCTACTCATGAAATGAATCTGTTCACCAAAATATAAACTGTATATACTTCAGCGTCTTATTTTGTTTGCGTAACGATATTTTTACATAATCGGTGTACCAAATCAAAAGTCCAAAATATATACATCGGTGGGCCCACGATTCACCACAACTTCCAATTCAGCGGCGACTCGCCTCCATCCAAAAGACAACCTGTGCACACAAACAAGAAAACGAGAAAAGAGAAAAAAAAAAAGATGGCGTGGAGCGCGAAACACATGTACGGCCATGACTAACGACCGAGGTCAAACTGGGTCTGAACAAAACTTATTGGAAACTTGGTGACGGTGGGCCTGAAGCCTTGCACAAGCTGTATATGTGTCGGCACCTTATTTTGTGTTGCGAAAGTAAGTGATTGAATAATAAAATAAATAGAACAAGAAAATAAATCAAATATCAAATTTATGTGGTTCGATCGGGAGACTTAAGTCCATGGGAAGAGTAGGAAACAATTTCACTATAGATCAAGCAATATAACAGAGATTATAGTCATACTCAAGTCTCTCAAACACTCTCGGTGTTTTCTAGCCTCCAATTACACTCAATAACTCACGTAATATTTAGTCTCATAATTTTTCGCGAAATAATCTCTTAATCTCACAAAAGAATTAACATATTTTACCACAAGATTGAATTGATTTCAACACTTATGTCTTGCATGCTATTCTACAAAGAAAGATCCTCGTACGAAGAAGCACTCTCTCTGAAGGAATTCATCAACGACTTGCGCCCTTTGGAGACTCCATAATGTGAATATATAAATAGCCGAAAAGGAAAACAAACGTTCAGAAGCCGAAGTCGACATGGAGCAACAAAATTCATGTCTACATGTTTAGAACCCAAATTCGGTCATTCCAAGTCCAAGCTGGACTTTCCTTTTTTTTTTATTTTCTTGATCGGTTTGCTTCCCTTTTATATTTGCTTGGCCAACATCTCTTTTTCACATCAATTTGTTATCAAGACAAATTAGGAAATCCTTCTCCAACATGAAATACTCGTACGTCCACAAATAACAATTTTATCTCGGGTAAGGTTTCGTTCGCACTCAAACGCAAAACATATTTTAACATTTTGTTCGTATAACGGTATTTTTACATAGCCAATGCACCGAATGAAATGTCCACAATATATATTGGTGGGCCCACTGTCATGCCCCGGACCCCACCGAGCCCGCGACATCCCCGCGACGGTCGATAATTTAAATGCGACGTCCCAGATGCGTCGTCGACCCAACCCAAAATATCAGAGATTAAACACACGCGGAAGCAACTAGAAATAACCCAGACAATTAAATACATGACTAAGGAATAGACATCGAGATTTAATAAACAACCAACATTAACAAGTATTCGATAATACAAATAGGTCACCCGGCTTCCAAAATCAAACCACAATTTTTCAAAAGAGGACGGTGGTTGACAAGCCTATCTTCTCTACAAAAAGGTACTCAAAATACAGGGTGAGTTGGTCTATCCTTCGATCCCTGTGATCCTCTGGCAGCCTCTCTCCGAATCGATCACGGTCGTGGATCCGAAAAGTGGTTATGTAATAACCGTGGAGACGTAGTCTCAATAAGCAACAACCTAAACCTAACCTAGGCTAATGCGTGCCTGACCAGCCCTAACATGCGAACTACCAGGTCCTGCTAATCAATTGCACACGAAAAGGCTTACCTCGCCTCGAATCACGCGTACCAACCCTGCATATTAGTCCAAACATAATAATGCACGTACAAATCACTGCCACATCACAATCACTAGCACGCACACTTCCACTTGAAGCCAGTCAATCCAAACAAGCACCCAACCCATCCAACCAATCATCCACACGCACCATCACCGATTCGATCAACATCCACACGCTCAACCATTTCAATCCTGCGCTCAACCAGCCAATCCTGCGCTCAAACAGCCAATCACTCACACGCTCAACCAACCAATCAGTCACACGCTCAAACAGCCAATCAGTCACACGCTCAACCAGCCAATCCAGTCACACTCGAATCACATGCGTGTCCGAACATCTTTCTCACAACTCGCGCCACTGCGCCTCAAATTCAATCTCACAGGCTCACAAGCCTCACATTTCAATCAATCTCAATGGTCGCCGTCCGCACGTCCCAAGCCATATTATTCAATCAATTAATTCCAGTGGCCGCCGTCCGCACGTCCCAAGCCACGGTAATCATACAATTCCAACGACCGACGTAAATACGTCCCGGTCCAATCACACCTTTAACGGGCCACCGTCCGCACGCCTCAAGCCCGCAATCAATTGGCACCACGGCCATTCATGCCTTTACACGGACCGCCGTCAACACGTCCCAAGTCCGTAGCCCTCCGATCGATCCGGGCTTACTCTCTCTCACAGACAAGCACACGCCACTCGATTCAATTAAATTCACGCCAAATAACTCACATTCACCACTCAGTCCAATTCACACTTCGCCACTCCATTTCACAGACCCGACATTCAAGTCGGTCACATACAATTATTCACTCAAACAGTCCACTCAAATCAGTCTAATTTAATTAAATTAGAATACCACATAATCTAATTAAAACATGAAATAATTAAACTAAATACGCCCTAACCCGTTTCTAGCCCGAACGGTCAATTAAATACCCAAAATACTAAGTCGGGTCTAGGAAGTCGCCACTAAAAATTTGGGTCTGGGAAAGTCGGCCAATAAAATCGCCTCGGGAGAAGTTCTCGATCGGGATAGCGGCGCTGGCCACATCCAGCGCAAGACGAGCCACGTGGGCACGGCACTGGCCACGTGGCCGGCCGACGAGCCCAGGCGGGGCCCGCGGGCACGGCCGGGCAAGGGCCCGAGCCGCCGCCGGGCCGGGCCGGGCCGGCCGGGCTGGGCCGGGCTGACGATGCATGGGCGATCGGGCGGCGACGGGCAAGGGCGGCGGGCGACCGCGGACTGGACGGAGAGGGAGGGCTACGTGAGGGGAAAGGGAGAGAAAAGGGAGAGGGAGGGGTCAAGGGGCCGGGAGGGACCGCCGTCGACGGACGAGCGCATGGGTCGACCGGCTGAGGGCGGCACGGCGCGGCCAAGGCCGACCGATGAAAGGCGCGACGCTTAAGGGGCTGCCCTGGCTCGCTCGCGGTGGAGGGGACGCCGGGAGGTGAGTGGGAGAGGCGGTGGTGGAGGTGGTGGCGGGTCGGAGCCGCAGGGGTGGCGTGCGACGGCGACGGGCGCAGGGCGGCGGTCGGGCGACACGGGCGGCCGCCGGCCCGGGCGCGGCGAGCGCCGGGCGGGCATTGCCGCATCACGCTGGGGAGAGGAGGAGGGCGGCCGTGATTTAGCCGACAAGGCGGCGAGGGCGGCATCGGCGACGCTGGCGCGCTGGGCGGGCGACGCTGGCGAGGCGCCGCCGGCGAGCTCGGGACGAGGCGGAGGCGGCAGACGCGGGACGGAGACCAAAACCAGAGAAGAGAAAGAGAAGAGAAGAAGAAGAAAGAGAGGAAGGAGAGAGAGAGAAGAGAGGAGAGAGAGAGAGAGAGGACAGGTCAGCGTGAAGGGGGGGGGGAAGGGACGTGTATGGGGAGGGCGCGGGGAGGGGACGGGCGCAGAGGGAAAGAGAGAGAGAGAGAGAGAGAGAGAGAGAGAGAGAGAAAAAAGTAGGAGAGAGAGAAGGGGGGGTACGTACGCGCGGGGAAGGGGA